>JACXGK010000582.1:13579-101014 GCA_016801125.1 Novumbra hubbsi
CCTGCCAATCTGATCATGCCTGTCAACCTAGATCAGGCATTTTGGACTCTGGACATAGCTCATGTGAACTTATTAATTATTAGCAGTATTCTTAAACATCACCCTGCACAGCCACAAGAGGTATGGCCACCCCTTTGAGCCTGGTGCCTCTCTAGGTTTCTTCCTACACTCCGGCCCCGTAGGGAGTTTTTCCTAGCCAACGTGCTTCAATCCTGTTGTTGCGTGCTCACTGGGGTTTTAGGCTGGGTGTTTTTGTAAAAGCACTTTGTGACAACTGCTGTTGTAAAAAGGGCTGTATAAATAAATTTGATTGATTGATTGAGACAAGGGGTCCTGAGACAGGGGGTCCTGAGACAGGGGGTCCTGAGACAAGGGGTCCTGAGACAGGGGGTCCTGAGACAGGGGGTCCTGAGACAGGGGGTCCTGAGACAGGGGGTCCTGAGACAAGGGGTCCTGAGACAGGGGGTCCAGTAACACCGTGGCCTTGTGCTAAGGTAACCCAAAACATGGCCTACCAGGTAGGAAGTAACTACATCTACCTTGCCACGCATTTGACCAAATGGTTGTGGTGGGACACCAACCTACCACAACCACCCTGAAAGAGGGCTGAGTATCGCCCACAGAGTTTACTCCCAAAATACAATTAGTGACATTAACTGGTAGCTTAGCTTAAATGCATTTAAAATTACTAATAGTATTTAACGTTTACACAAAGTACATTCTCTGTATTTGATACAATCTCTGTATTGATTTAACCTTGCCTGAATCTCCCGGTCCATTCTGCATCTCTTTAGCCAGAATCAGTTAACTCTAGAATATAAAATTGTTGTTTGTTGAGATACAAATTACCATTGTATTTAATTATACCCTGCTGAATGAAGTTTTTCTTTCGTTTTCCAATGTCATGAAACCATATGTGGCATTTATTAACGTTATAAATTGCCAGGGAGACAGTCCAGGTTCAGTTGTGTGGGGCCGCTGTTCCAGGTAGCAGGAGTGAGACTGAATGGGATGCACCAATCAATATTAAATCCAGATGACTATATGAACTCAATGGCGGGAAATGTCACAAAATAATTGAAAGAGATGATCCGAAAGAGGGTGAAGCAAGGGGTTAGCCAGGATGCCCCTCTCTCAGTATAAAATATATTTGAATATCTACATCTCAATATATTTAAATATCTACATTTGAATATACTTGAATATCTACATCTAAATATATATTCGAATATCTGCATAGGGAAATCGTTAATGTATATATGTTTTTAATATGTATATAAAATAATACATATTCGTGGATCCATTTTCCTCAGTTTCATTTCCATTGCGCGCGAATGTGTTACCATGGGTTACTAAATGTTTGCACATAGGTGGTGTCCCTAATGTATGTTTTGATGATGCTGCTTCACTTTTTTCTGGTCGGGGGGGGCGTTCGGGAGCGGACTCTGGTCTGCTTAATGCCCCCGCCCCTACCAGGAAATAACGCCAGTGAAATGTCTCGTTCCGGGGGACCCACTCTGCGGGGCGGGCGAAACAGGCAGACAAGTAACTAGATAAAACAATTATGAGCGCGTTTGTTTAAGCCGGATGTCTCGCTTTCTAGACTGTCTCTGTTACTGTTATACAGGAGAAGTAGAAGAGTAGGTTAGGAAAAGAGCGAGACGAGGATCCTTCATTATTTGTCCACCAAAAAGTCTTAGGAGTGAACTTCACGTTTTAACCTAAGATTTTTATCTTCCTTTATCTCGCAATGGAATGTCGAAATGTAAGTATTAAATGAAATGTGTAAAAATAATGAATGGCAATCATTTGACATGTTCAACTATTAGCTTTTTCTTAAGGTTTAGGCTAATGGGTTAGATTTGTCTTATAAAAAATTAAATAATAGGTATAGTAAGTAAATCAGATAATAAAAAAAGAAAATGACATGCTCCAAACCAAAGCTTGTCTAAAACAATATAAGATCAAATGTTTTTGATGCTTTTTTTGTGGTCTCCTAATCTACATTGATACAAAGCCAACTTAACCAATGTTCCTTTATGCAGACAGCAGAGACAACCATGACAGTGTAATTATTTGATTGGGCTGTCCTACTAATCATAGAAGCGGGGAAGCAGTTGTTGATCATTATTTCAATTAAGAGACTGTAGTTGACAAATGTGTTTAACTCTTAAAATATACCTGGGTGTAAATGTTTTAGTCTGTTATTTTCGGCTGTAAATAATAAGATGTTTGGTCCGGTTTTCATATGTTTTATGATAATTTAAAAAAAGTATTATATGCTGAAACAGAGGGCGTGTAGCGTAAGTAATTGATTTGGCGTGGACTGGTTTGTTTGGGATTGTTCCAAGAGGTACATTGAACCATATTTACCTTGAATATAATAGGCACAGGTGCTTGCAACTGTCAGGACATGACAAGCTCAAATGAAGACAAACACGGGTTGAGAAACTACTGTATTACCTGTATTCCTGTGACAGTGTGGACATGCAGATTTAATAATAAGTAACAGTTTGATATTCTTTGCAGGAAGCAGTCGCTGATTGTAAGGAGGCAATAGGTGTTTCACGGTTGGGCATTGGCTGTTGTATAACCTTTCTCCACTAAATACATTAGTATTAATACTAATACACAAACGTGTACAAATCATGTGTTGTTTTTTACTCACAACCACTTTATTCATGATTTGGTTTTGGTTGAAAATCTGAATACATTCAGCTACAGAAATATTCAATAATAAAGAAAAACATTAAAGACACATTTTTTCACTGTCAGCTCATTGTCTACTGCCGGCTCTATTCATGGAGAATTGAGATAGCGTTCTTCTATGGTGGTTGTCAAACCTGCATCGTTTGCCTGTAGGTTTGAGTGGTATCTACTCTGCCACAAAACCAGTAATGAAGTGGTAGAATGTATATCCATGTTTATAACAAACGTGTTGTGAATAACGCTCTTCAATATTAAAAAGCCTGATGCATTCTTCTATATAAGTATTACACCAATTTCGGTCGGGTTCACAACCAGGTCCCTGCGCTAGCCTGCAACCTTCACGAATGCCCCGTGTACTGTTAGCACTTCTGTTGCAGGGACTGTTGATTTCTATGTCATGGTTACATGCCCTCTTAAAAAAGAATCTGCATAATGTGTAGCCTACTCGCTGAACTTAAGTCTATGAATTATTTAAGAAAAGGTTTCAAAAAGCAATTCAACATAGGCAAGTATCCTATTGGGACTTGGGCTAAGGAAGATACATTCAGATAGATAATTTGATAGATAATTTCATGCAAAAAGTTTCGCTTGAATTTCTCACAGGTCGGGATTGTACCAGGTGGTACATTACACAACTCATCCTTGCTGAACTGTGTGGGCTTGAAAGATGTGTTTGTGGGAGGACAATTCTCTTTTGAGAAACAGCAATTATCTGCATGAATTGAAGACGTACACCATGTACGTGTGACTAAGAGAGATAGTGAAGAGGGAAATAGATGTGCTGAAGGAAATTCAAGTCCCTGAAGTACCTAGGTGGAGACTGGAGAGGCGCAGACGGAGCACAGGAGGCTAGTGAGCATTTCACCCTCCGCAGAGTCCCCAGAAAACAGGAACATCAGAGATGCAGTCTCCTCAATCTATCCTCCATTTACACCTGGAAACTGAATGTTGAAACTCCACTGAGGCTTTTGTTACCTGCTTTCTTAGGTTAGACCTGTAAACAAAGCATTAGGGATTCTGTTCTGTCTTATCCTGTTCCTTAGAGGTAAACAGTACCCCCTATGGTTTTGTTCATCTGCTGTATGCAATGGTACCAAACTCTATGTTCTTAGTATGGGATTATTTGTTTGCTTTTTTTAGATCATTTTTCTGAACTTCTGTTTGTACAAAAAAAAAAGAAATTGCTGCATTATTTGTTGTCAAGTTGACTGAATTGAACTGGAACCAACCCTAACCCTGGTGTTTGTCCCCGTCAGGACGGGTGTCCCAGGACCCACGAAGAGGATATCATGGACATCCCCCTGGATGACCCAGAGGCCAACAAGGCTGCAGCAAAGATCCAGGCCAGCTTCCGTGGTCACATGACACGCAAGAAAATGAAGGAAGACAAGCCCAGAGAGCAGGTGAGAGCTTCGGCAGGATTAGGTTTCTAAATTGTAATAACCAGACATTTTGAAACCCTAATGGCAATTACATTTTTTTTTCAATAGTCATAAACAATGTTGAATGGTTGTGGTAAAAGTAACCGCAATATGACACAATACAACAGCAGAGAGGGGGATAAAGTTTAGAATAGAGCTTCTTTTTTGGAACTGATTTTAGGCAGTCGAGAGAGTAGACATTAGTAGTTGATTGCATAATGATGTACCTCTGTTCTGCCCTCTGTCTATGTATGCGGTATCAGTGATGTACACGGTATCACACATTCTATCCACTCAAATTAATATTTGGGTAAATTTACGCCTGTAGGTATTGCAAATTGATTTCTAACAAAAAAAAGTGTCAAATACACTAGTCTTTGTATTTATTTTATAGAGTTTACATTTTCTTTACACTTCAGGATTTGGGATTTGAGATCAAATGTTCTATATGAGGTGACATCAAAGAAGTTCACCGTTTTATGTATTTTCTTACATTCTTACATTAAGTATGAAAATGAAAGCATTTGGGCCTCCTTAATGACAGGGGTGTCCCTTTCCTGAGTCCATAAAAGTTGCAGGGATAAGACATGGTTGTTATTACAAATTGCCTAGTGGTTTGAGTATCTGAACAGTAACCGAAGTGTTGATAAATAGTCTGGTTGTTATGCTAGCTCATAAATGTATTCAAAAGTTAAACTGACTGAGTTTTGAAAGAAAGTCTTGTTCTGTCATACACAACCCAACGCAAGACAAAGGATGAGATAATTATGTTAGCCCACTAACCAATTATGATATCTCAGACCTGGCTTGCTATCTAACTAGCAATCCAGCTAGGCAAGGCCACTACACACCCACAGTCAATGAGCCAGATAGCCCACAGGTGATGTACATCTGAAACACGAGGTCAAGGGAAGAGGAACCCCAGTGGTTGTGCTATCACCTCTGTGAAAAACATCAAAACCAATTCGATTTTTCTGTTCCCCAAAGTAAAACCGAATGGGGTATAATATTGTAGCCTTGGCCCACATCTTTTTTTAGATGTGTTTGTTTGGAAGGAATGCAGAGCAAATTGTATGTGCACACTTCACAACAGAAACTCTGCACACTAGGGTCAATTATCATGTCTTTCTTTAAGTCTTCCCCATTCATGTCCTAATTTTACTCAGAAACACAGATTTTACTTCATATAATTATTTTATAAAAACAATGCAGAGATAACAATTGTCATGCACCGGAGAATAAAATACATTCTTAAATTGAGTATTGTTTTGTTATGTTTGACTAATTTACGTATTAGGCTGTGTGGTACATACACAAGTATCTTTTAAGAAGTCATTCTAGTGGAATAAATGACTGCATGCATAATTATGCATAATAAAAGTCAACTATATTCATCCATATGTTAGTTTGTATACAGTGTATTAGAAACTAATAATTACATTGTGGAACATTTTTGGAAAAAAAAGCTTTCAAAGAGACGCAGACTTGATTGTGTTGCTAGGCAATAGTGCAAATGGTATCCAGTTGTTGTCATGAGAGTGCAAGACCATACTGCGTTTAGTACTAAACACTTTTAAAATACACTGAAATACATTTATAGACAAAGAGGAGTCTTTCACATATGATCTGTGATTATAATTACCTTTCTTTACAAATGATTCCCTTCATAACATGTAAGATGTTTCAGTAGCTTGGGCACATATAGGTGCTTGGTTTCCGTTTAGATGAGAAAGTAGTAGGCAACTCGATTAGCGATTGTCAAGTTCACAATGCCAACTTTCCGGCAGGGAACGCTGTGTATGTATAGTGACTATCGATTCAACAAGAAAAAACAGATGCTAGCCGTGGGTAATCAAAACACACAAGTTAGAAATTGGAGTTATGTCTAGCGTCAAGTGGTCGCCAGATCTACAATCGCCTTTAGTGTGCCACAGCCTTTAGTGTGCCACGGCCTTTAGTGTGCCACGACCTTCATTTAGTGTGCCACAGCCTTTAGTGTGCCATGACCTTCCTTTAGTATGCCAAAGCCGTCAGTGTGCCAAGGCCTTCAGTATGCCACAGCCTTTCTTTAGTGTGCCACAGCCTTTCTTTAGTGTGCCACAGCCTTCTTTTAGTGTGCCACGATCTTCATTTCATGTGCCACAGCCTTTAGTGTGCCACGACCTTCCTTTAGTGTGCCAAGGCCGTCAGTGTGCCAAGGCCTTCAGTGTGCCACAGTCTTTCTTTAGTGTGCCACAGCCTTCCTTTAGTGTGCCACATCCTTCCTTTAGTGTGCCACAGCCTTTAGTGTGCCACGGCCTTCAGTGTGGCACAGCCTTCCTTTAGTGTGCCAAGGCCTTCATTCATTGTGCCACAGCCTTTATTGTGTCACAGTTTTTAGTGTGCCATAGCCTTTAGTGTGCCACAACCTTTATTTAGTGTGCCACAGCCTTTATTTAGTGTGCCACAGCCTTCCTTTAGTGTACCACAGCCTTCCTTTAGTGTGCCACAGCCTTCAGTGTGCCACAGCCTTCCTTTAGTGTGCCACAGCCTTTAGTGTGCCAAGGCCTTCCTTTAGTGTGCCACAGCCTTCCTTTAGTGTGCCACAACCTTCCTTTAGTGTGCCACAGCCTTCCTTTAGTGTGCTACAGCCTTTAGTGTGCCAAGGCCTTCCTTTCGTGTGCCACAGCCTTTAGTGTCCAACGGCCTTCAGTGTGGCACAGCCTTCCTTTAGTGTGCCAGGGCCTTCATTCATTGTGCCACATCCTTTATTGTGTCACAGCCTTTAGTGTGCCATAGCCTTTAGTGTGCCACGATCTTCATTTACTGTGCCACCACCTTCAGTGTGCCACAGCCTTCAGTGTGCCACAGCCTTTAGTGTGCCAAGGCCTTCCTTTAGTGTGCCACAGCCTTCCTTTAGTGTGCCACATCCTTTAGTGTGCCATGGCCTTCCTTTAGTGTGCCATGGCATTCAGTGTGCCTCAGCCTTCAGTGAGCCACAGCCTTGAGTATGCCACAGCTTTCAGTGTGCCAAGGCCTTCCTTTCGTGTGCCACAGACATCAGTGTGCCACAGCCATGTCTAATACTATTTTGTAAAATACCTTTAGTAATTAGCTCCTATCATACACAAATCCCTTTTAAAGCTGAATTTTATATTAATATGATTACGCAAATAAATTCCAGTCATATCCTGCCATTCCAGCTTGTGATGCTGTGTGTTTGTGCTTTTCAGAAGCGACAGGAGCCGAAGTAGAGGAGAAAGAGAGGTGACGCGTCAGTTTGAACTTTGATGTTGAGGTTCCTGGCAGAAAGAAGCACGTCACTGTAATATCAAGAGCTCTTATCATGAGGAGATAAACAGTCACCGTACCGTACAACACAAATAGAACTAGATCCAGGTTTGGAATAACCCCACTGATGAGGGAACTTTCTCTCTAACAAATGCCCACATCTGTATCCACAAACTCAATCTCCCACCTCTAGTGTAAGGGTAGATGTGTCTGCCGCCCCAAAATGTTCTTTCACGGCATGATTTTATTTACATTTTTAAAACAAATCAAGTGCACTCAAGTGAAACGTTAGTTTTGATGGATTTAAAAGGGGAAGTAGCACCTCCCTGAGCAAGTGTAATGGCAATGTTGCAAGATCATGGAAGAATGTGGACAGTTGTTTTGGGTAAATGTACTTTTTGTGCACACTTATCATTGTATCATTGTGTGTGTAAAGAAGTATGCATTTTCTGATCTGACAGTGGGAAAAAAACGTTTTTATGTGTGTGTGTGTCACCAAAAGTTACATTTACTGTGAAGTAAAAATGCATATGACTGCTTTGTATGTATTATTTAACATATTTATTAATGTAGATGTTTTGTTATTTACATGCAGATGACATAATGGACCTATTTCCTTTTAAGCTTAATTTGACTTCCTTTGATTGTCGTCATGTACATAGCACACAGACAGTATAGTAACTGTAAATTACATAAATGGTTCAATAAAAACTTCTAAATGTGTATGGTGTTTGCCTGACTTGAATACTGAGGAAATGTATAAAGAGGCTAATGGCAAATGAAGTCCTAAAATCTACACAGTTTAAGTTGATCCACGTCTGGCTATAGTCCCTTAATAACATGATTCTCTCCCTTTGTATGGCTAATCAATTTTTTAAACCTGGCAAATGTGTCTCCCTGTAGAACTGATGCTACTTAAAAATTGATACAGTGAAATGCACTCACCATGTGCAGTCTTGCAAAATAACACATTACAGCGTCTTTACACGGAATGTTTGGATTCATCTGTTTGGAAAGCTTCTGTAAGGAATATGAATTGTAGCCTTTTGCTCTGACGTTATGAGCAAACAACTACCCTCTCTCTATTTACCGCTGAAAACAAATATATGGAAAAAACCTATGATAAAACGAAATCCCCAAAACCTCCCTCATCCATCCTAATACTTTCACTGTCCAGGTCCCCATCATACATGCATCCTTCCTGTGCTCATCAGTCAACTGCATCACACGTAAAACTAGCAGAAGTTTCCAGTAACCACTGGCAATGCAAAAATAATGTATAATAATAATAATAATAATTTTAATGAGTGTTACCACGTTAATAGCACACCGTGCACGCTGACATTTATGCATTTAAGTGGTATACAGTAGGTTGATAAAAACATCACTAAGGTATTATATCAGACATTCCGAAACGGCGTCGGCAGCTAATGAGAAAAACAGTCAGGGTTAGCTGATATTTCATTTTCAGAGAATAAACATGACTCACTGATGCAAACTTTAGGGGAATTTGAATGTGCGTCACCAGTAGACGTGAGGAATTCGTACATCCACATGAGGGCCGTGGCCTCTGTAACACGTCCCCCCATGAGGAGCTATACCAGTAGCACTCATGTTTTAATTACTGTGCACTAATCACAATGAACAGGGGAGGAAAAGGAAAACTGGAGCATGTGGTAATGACTGTGACTCGTCCGCTCCTTCCCACCCGGAGAGAAGCAACCTTTGTTATATTTTAAGACTGCGAAAAGGGCAGAGGCTGAAATATGCTATCGATACAGGGTTCTTACATTAGCCGAATCTGCAGCTGTTAAGGGAGACAGATCATGATGCTATTGGTGGTGGTTTTGGTTGCCGTGGAGTTGCTCGAAAGAGTTGCCAATTAAAAGAAAACCATTCTTTTTTGTATTTTACCCTTATCTTTTAGAGTTGCCGACTAGTTTGCGTCTGTATACGGGCTCATCAGGAAACAAAATGCTCAAGGAAAATAATGCCTCCTGAGTGTTTAAAGTGTGACACTTTAACGTCTTCCCACAGATTGTGCATCACAACGTATCAACGCCAATATCCTCCTCACTAACTATAGCTCATGTAGCCATTCCCACATCAACCTCCGATACGGTCATGCCAGAGACACCGTAAGCCCCAGCCGAATGCTGTGTAGCTGTGCGTATAACATTTTAAAGTTGCACTTCTTGAAGTTTAACCCTCCTGTGTAGACTTGCACTCAGGCCACTCAGAGCCCAATGGTCGCCCACGCAGGCGCCCACTCCCACTGCTGTGGAGTGGGATTTTATCTCTGGGATGCTAATGCAGACTCAAAACACAGAGGTGGGAGTTATGAAAGATGCATTTTATAGAGGGTTGCCAATGGCAACCCTTTCCCGCCACTGTAATTTCCCCCCCCCCCCCTCTGGTCTTGTCGGTTTGAAACACGCCACTTGAAGCTGAGGAGATGGCGGGCATGGCTCATGTTTAGTGGATTAACGCACTTTTTCTTTTTAAAGAAAAGCAGCGTAGCATGTTAGCAAAGACGTGGTTAGACAAAGATATTGCTGTGGCACATTCAATTAGAATGAAATGGAAGCGAATGGAGGCAAACATTTGAAACACTTATGCCCCACATTCGTGGTCCAACTAGTAACTTTTGAAGCTACGTGATAGTAACAAAGGTACATTACATGGCTATGGGGTTATATACTTGCTAAAGATTATTCCACATTGTGTAATTACCGATGTAATAAAAAACATTGGTTGTACAATTAATAGTGTTATTTAATAACACATTTAAAAGTCACATTAGAAATTAGTTTTACCGTGTTATTATCTTAAACCAAAATCCATTATTGATAGAAATTTCATATTTAAGTGCCTGGAATGTCTATTTGATATTGCTTGATTGATCAAGTAAGGGGCACCTCAAAGACCACAGATTGCCAGGATCCCACTGTGAGAAGAGATATGATTTAACCCTACTGGGTGCATAGGAGCTACTTTGGTAATGCAAAGACTGACAGAGTCACACATAAAGCACACAGAAATCATCACCAGTAGAATCATAATCAGTGGAATCATCACCAGTAGAATCATCATCAGTGGAATCATCACCAGAAGAATCATCATCAGTGGAATCATCACCAGTAGAATCATCATCAGTGGAATCATCACCAATAGAATCATCATCAGTGGAATCATCCCCAGAAGAATCATCATCAGTGGAATCATCACCAGTAGAATCATCATCAGTGGAATCATCACCAATAGAATCATCATCAGTGCTCTGCAACATGTTCACCAGGCAGTTCTTGTGGTCAAGAAGATGATAGGGTATAGAGACGCCCTGCCCGTGGTGTGTGTGTGTATATATGTATACATATATATATATAAATATATATACAGTTGTGGTCAAGAAGGTGATAGGGTATAGCGATGCCCTGCCCGTGGTGTGTGTATGTATATATGCATACATATATATAAATATATATACAGTTGTGGTCAAGAAGGTGATAGGGTATAGCGACGCCCTGCCCGTGGTGTGTGTATGTAAATATGTATACATATATATAAATATATATACAGTTGTGGTCAAGAAGGTGATAGGGTATAGCGACGCCCTGCCCGTGGTGTGTGTGTATATATATATTAAAATACATCACTGTGTGTAAAAACATTCCATGATCAAGTAAGGCATTCTTGGCCGAATACACGGATAACATTTGACTGTGTGGTAATTACACTTCTAGCTTCAATAGCTGGTATTACCTCCCTTTTGTTGATATAAGTCGACTGGGGGGAATAACATTGTTAACAATCATGCTTCAACTGTGTCATGTTTGAGGGCTCGCATGAGATGATTGGGATCTGTGCTAAGACCTTACATAACATTCTATTGCTTCTTTTTGAGCCAGTCTGTTGTAGCTTTGCTTGTCTATTTTGGGTCATTGTGCGTTTGTACGACTAAAGTTCCGCCAACGTTATTGCTCACCCATGTTTCAGTTTTCAGATTTATGCCTGATTTCTTAAATTTCTCCCAAAGACTTTTCTGGTACAGTCAGGAAATTATGGTTGACGGCAAGTTGGACATGCCCGGAGACCGCAAAGCAGAGCCAAACTATATTGGCATTGTCTTCATGCATTAAAGATGGTATGAGGTAATTCAGTTGATAAGCTTTGGTGACTCCACCCTCGACAGTCCAGAGCACATTGTTCCAGTAGTTTTGGTCTTTGCCCAGGCGTGGCCTTGCAAACGTCTGTAGTCTCTTGATAATCTATTTTGAGAGCAGAGGCTTCTTAGGCAAAGTTTGTCCGGTCTGTTTCTGACAGCTGGCATACGCACTTCAACACTGATTGTGGCAAGAGAGGCCCGTCGATCCGTTGATGGTACCCAGGGGTTCTAGAGACTTCTTTGAGCATCTTTCAGTTAGCTCCTGGCCTGAATTTCACTGTCTTGGGTAGATTGAAATTTGATGTAAATGATCCACTGGTATACGGGAATTGTGTACTTTTCGACAATGGAATCATGTATTGCTGTTGTGCCAATTCCTTAAAATGGCTTTCAACATCTCCCAGACACATGGACGTAAATTATCTTTAGAGAGCATCAGATTGGTATTTTGATATTGCCACGATGTGTTATGACACAGCCACATAATTAATACCAAACCACACAACAAGGCCAGATCCTCCCATGTTACTCTGTAGTGACGATCAGTTGCAACTGTTTTGGTCCCCCTGTCACGTGGTTGCCAGGAGACGGGACACATGTGCAGAGTCTTAGTAGAATCCATTATTTATTGAAATGTTTTAAATGGAAACTGCACTTGTATAAGGAAAATAACAAAAACCCGAAAGGCTTCACTGGCCAGAACAGAGGCATAGAGCACAAACGATAATCCATACTGAGTGGGCAAAAACATGGACCTTAAGTTGGCTCCCCAATTAGAGACAACAGACAACAGCTGTCTCCAACTGGAGAGCCCAAACATCACCATAGAGATGCCTAGAGGCGTCCTCTATGTGGCATGCCCTGGCTGTGAGCCCCGGGCACACAAAGATGGCCAGGGGCCCCCAGCCAGGACGTGACACCCCCAGATTTATTAGTCATTTCATTTGAGTGTAATGGTTTTTTTTGTAATGGGTTACCTTCATCAATGAATGTGATATGTAGTACAAAGAATGTAAACTACCCTATGGGAGTACTCATTGTTTCAAATGAAGTAAAAAAGCAAGGATTATTAGGTTGGTAAATAAATGTGATTCCCTTTAAAGGAAGGATCTTTGGAGAAGAGTTTGGGAGGGACTGATAAATAGATACTTCAAAGTTGGTCAGGTTGGTGTTACCCATACAGGTGAATACAAAGGAAGAGGGTAGTGAGAGAACATCAGTCTGGGCAAGACTATACAAAGAAGACTATACAAACATCTCAAAAAGATTTGAGCTCCATCTGTTCACTGTGCTGCAAATAAATCAATGGCCTAGTGGGAGGGTTACTAAGAAGAAGGCTCTGCCAAAGAGAACCAAAAGAACATTCCCAACAGTCAAGCATGGAGTTGGGAATATCAAGATCTGGGTCTGCTTTTCCTCCTCTAGACCTGGCTGACTGCCCAAAGAAAATTAACATATTCTAGCAGTCTGGTGATGCTTACAAATGTTATAATTTATCAATTCATTTCAAGTCTTCATCATGCAGAAACGTTGCAGACTTTTTCAGGAAAAACCCTTGGTTGTTCCACTTCGGTTATGCAATTTGTTCCTGTTTGATATTGACCTGCACAAAGGAACAATGAAGGGAAACATGATTTCTGAGCAACACCAGAAGATTCTAGAATAGTTTGAAAAGTCTTGACCTGAAAATCTCTCTTCCAACAAGACAACGACCAAAGCATTCCAGCAAATCTACCACAAACAGTGATACAGCAAATAAAAAACCCCAATATATAATATGTTTTTGTTTACTTTGTTTGGAACATTTTATTACGGATTGAGGTTAATTTAAATATTTTATTTGTTTAGTTTCAACAAAGTTTGAAAAGTAGTTTAAAGGCAAATGCAGATTTCCACACAAAACACACAACCTGTGTGCTTTATTTTCCATACAATTGTTCAACTACACACAAACACATGCACACAAGAGCTCACACAAACACACATCCCTCTGTCCTGCCTGCTGTTGCTTTGTTTTGCGGTGAACCCAGCCTTGTTGGAGCCTGGCCTTGGAGGAATGGCTGGGCGCTTGGTCAGGGGACGAGAGGAGAGGGGACGAATCATGCTAATTGTCTGGGAAAGAAACAGCGTGTTAAACCCAAGATGAAGGCAGAGAGGAAGGCTCTCTCAAAGGCAGTAACCGCTCCGCAACTTTTGCTGCTCTGGTATATCCTTGTTTCATCCCAGTTGGGTAAGTGAAACCTTCTTGTTTTTTGGGGACACCCGTTCTGTGCTGACATAGAGGTGTGTGCATGGTACACTTGCAAGAAAATACAATGTTGGCATAAGGTATTTGGAGTGAAGTAGAGGTGTATATTGGTAATTGAATGATCTCTGACTGACAGACGTGTTTGGTTGGGACAAGTCCCACTTCTAAAAAATATGTAAAATAATCTTTACTTTTGCTTGTAAATGTGAAATATGATCTAAAACATACTTCAATCTCAGATTATATAAACAAATATTAATTCCATCAAAACCAGACCTTATTATAACCAAATAATAAATGAATTAATTTCATAATTACATATGCATGAATATAGCAGTAGATATATAAATATATATATGTACATATTGAAATAATTCAAACTGACTGCATGTGCAATGTCATACCTAATTACTAATCATATTACAACTGTACTCTAATTACACTTCTAATTATTAAATCTACAAATAATATAGTATAGTAATAGCTACATAAATTAAAATAGTTTTAGACTACATTTACTTTTAAGTCATTCAGACCCTCTTCTTATTCCGAAATTAGTTACGGTTTCTAGTGCAGTAATATTTGTACAGGCCTCCTGTGGGAATAAAACCCAGAACCCTGGCATTGCAGTCACTGTGCATTACCAACTAAGTAACACTATACATAATCTATGGATTTAAATATGCATATTATTTGTCAAAAGCAGTCTCAATGGGTGCAAGATCGAGTCCTGGAGTAATATACTTTCAATGGACAAAATCTATTTTCTTGACAGCTTAGTCTGGATTTTGGGAATCTTAGTTGAAGAGTTGGTTCTCAGCAACCAACAATGTTTGTTTCATTTCAATTGTATTTTACCTCTGAAAAGCCCATGTCAGAAATACACTTCTCATGGACATCCAATCAGTTTTGCAGTTTCAACAAAGTCCTCTGCCGTTATGGAGAAATATGCCATAGAGACAAACATCACTGTGAAAATGGCTCAGTCAATGGGATTTGTGATTTGGATGCTAGATGTGGGTTGGTACACGGTTGGCTAAGAACTTTTAACTCAGGATATTGTGGAGCGGCGTACATTAGTGTATACCTTACACATATATAATTCTATTATATGTGGTGCGCTACTGAAGTGTACATACATGGGAAAGTATGTTTGACAGACATTCTTAGTACTTTGAGAGGTGCAGTTATGTCATGGCTGTTGCGATGTTATCAGCACAATCACTGGGACCCTCTGTGCCTGGGCTCAACCAATCGGGAGCTTGTGTTGCACTGAGAGCTCTTTTCATGAGCTGCCAGGAAGGAAATTGGTTCAAACAATCCTCCCTTTTGTCAACTCATCCCAGCCTTCTCTGAAGACCGCAAGCCGTTTCCACGGCAATGCAGTGCTGTCACACAGGCTTGCTCCAGTTCGCTCTGCCTGAATGGGGAGGGGGGTCGGTGGGTGGGTGTCCAGAGTCAAGTCAGCAGCAGCATACCGCCCACAACAGCCACTCTAAATTACCTGCCCACGCTGATCACATATTAGGCCTTTTCCCTTGGAAAGAAAATCTCTGCTGTTAAATGAACTGTAAACATTCCAGCAAAACCCGGTCAATAATTTAGACTATTGGAGATGTGCTTCGTAACGAACTTAAGACTCCTGCGTCACACTGGTTTTAATAGAAGCACGTCCCTTAGTACTGGCACATGGCGCTCTCTTGGGTGAACCAAGCGCTAAATTTCACTGGGATATTGCACATCGAGTTGGATTGTGTTGGTTCCTTGATGGGGTAACAGAAACGATAGTAACAAAAAACATTTTTTTTCATTTTTTCAGGAGTTCAAAAGGCTAATCCAGAGTGACTTCAGGTTACTGCATACATGTTCAGATATCTAGTTGGGACCACCACGCGTAAGCCGATAGCGAACATCAAACTATAAAATGACGTTCGTTGTAGGCTGTCACATAACATTAAAAGTTAGTTGTATGGTTTGTTTCTCATGTCGGCATCGCAAGTGTCACGACGGTGGGGTGGGGAGGAACCGAGTGCAGACATTCAAAAACCATTACGTGGATTTATTAAACAAAAACGAACACGATTTACATACTTACAAAAAGAGAAATAAAAAGCGCATCGCTCAAACAGGGGAAAACCACCAAACGTGACATGTACTGACATACCACAACAAACAACACCGAATAATCTTTTTTCGTTTTACCAAACTTTTCCAGTCTTAGGTTGCCCTTGTCCAAGCTATTTTGAAACGCGTAGAATTTAAATGATTTGTACATCTTTGCATTGTGTTTTTACTTTTCCCCATTTAACACCACTTTTTTGAAAACGACGTCGTAGTATATATTATTTCATATCCGCCAGACATTAACCCAAACTCACAGCCAATGCTATGAATGTCACTGTTATGCAGCTCCTGACCTAAATAGCACTGCTTCTGCCTAAATCAAGCTATCCACTGGGGATTCGCAGGCATGTCAACAATAGCACAAGGCTTTTCTTTTCTTTCTAAATCGTTTTAAGGAATAGTATTAATTATATATAAACCACATACAAGCTGCACAAGATCTGATTGACAGTTCCGGTTGCCTTGTGATGGATGTCAGTTCAGTTTACAATTACATCTAAAAGGTTAGCTAAATGTCCTGGGCCTTTTTAAAATTACTGGGACAATGTATTTTGTATGGAAAACAACATTTAGCCATATTGCTGGACTAAATACACAATGTAGAGAGAGACTGTGCACTGAAATATAGCCCGACAAGCACAGTAAGAGTGGTAAAAAAAATCATAGCTGCAAGAAAGTGAATCCTACACATCTTATCCACTTTGTGTACAGGAAGTATCCAGGGGGTCAACATCACCAGCCCTGGGTCCCTGATCCGGGGCACGTTGGGTGGGGAGGCTCTCCTTTCTGTCCGCTACAGCAGCTCCAGTCCCGACGCGCCTGTCATCAAGTGGCAGCTGAAGAGGGACGCCCAGCCTGTCACAGTGGTCCAGTCCATTGGCACAGAGATCATTGGAAACCTCAGGCCTGAGTACCGGGACCGCATCTTGGTGTTTGAGAACGGTACCCTCCTACTGCACAACTTGAAGCTGTCTGACCAGGGCACCTACGATGTGGAGATCTCAATCACAGATGATACATTCACCGGAGAGGGGAGTATCGAACTGACTGTAGACGGTAAGTGGTGTACAGTGAAACCAGTCCCAGTGTTTCACACATTAATTGCCCTGCAATCTATTTTTTTACGGTTCTCTGTAATGGAGCAGTAACCATCAATTTGCCCCTGAAGGCAGTGGTTTTAAACTTTATGCCAGAAAGTGGTAAACCGGTTGATGTGCGCGTCATGCCCCTCGCGGTTTACAGGCTTGTTGGCAGTCTGGAATATACTTCAACAGACTATCAGAGTGGGCAGGGATCTTAATATTCTGTTGACACAATGCTACTGCTTGTAAGGACTTTGATGTTCTGTGATGAAGTCAACGTGTTGTTGTACCTGCAAAGGCATTGTCGCACAGACGGTCACCTGAGACGTTGTCTATATACACTTGTGTTCACCAGCAGACAAGTTACTCACAAAATTAATCCTGTGCCCTCACTCCAATTCATGTGTTTTATTCTGTTTGACTCTATACCCTAAAGGTCTGGATTTGATATCAGTGTACATATCTCTTTCACTATTTATAAATGACAACACTGTACATAGTCTAATACCAAAAGTATTGGGACAGGTATGGAAATACTGTATATTTTTCAGAATAAGTACTGTATTTGGATGAATATATTTTGCATACAGTAACACCCTCTAACCTGCAGTAACTTCCTGGAATCTACCCATTGATACTGCTGGACACTGGGTATCTTACTCTGGTTAAACCCTGTTCTGTAGTAATTATCAGTTGTTTGTTTTTAGCTTTTTGCCATTGTTAGTAGATGAAAGCATGTTTACATAGATTTAAATCTAGAGTTAAACAAAACAGTATTTAGAATATAATACCAAAAGAAAAAAAACATTGTTCTGAAATTATAGCCAGGTTACTGTGTTTTCTAAACCCATTATCACAATTGCTTTGATACAGTACAGATGGAAGATAATGTTTAACGAGAAACGCAAATGTTGCTGGGTCAAACATCATGTTACAAATATGTTGTTGTCTTCTTTAGCAAACAAGTTAACCCATATTTCTCCTGGAAGTTGTTTTGGATAATAGTGTCTGTTTAATTAACTAAAATGTATCACAATCCTATCATATCTTTTTTTAGGTCTTTTGGAGATTTAAAAATGTTGTGCTTCTTCCTCATAGAAACTATATCCAAGCCTTACATCCACATGGAGGCGTCCTCGGTACTGGAGCTCAGTGAGCACTTCATCCTGAACTGCTCCCATGAGAACGGAACTAATGCCAAGTACAGCTGGCAGAAAGGCGGGAAACCACTGACCAATGACACGCGTCTGCAGCTGTCACCTGACCAGAAGTTCTTGATCATCGTGCGGGTGCTGATGGTGGATGATGACATCTATAGCTGCGCGGTGGAGAACCCTATTGGCAGCATGAAGAGCCTGCCTATCAAACTCACTGTCTACAGTAGGCTACTACAGGGGCGCTATAGGCATTTTAAAGCCACAATCTGTAATTTGGTTTCAGTTCAATGGGAGGCCCACCTGTTGCTTTGGTATTCATTTAAGGGATTTTTCTTTACAACTGTAATGAGGTTTCAGTAACCATTTAAACCACATTAGCTGTAATTATTAACTAAATCTGCAGATAAATACTCATAAATTCCCCACTAACCTTCCAGTACTAATGTATTAGGAATAGGGATGACTGAGCTAGCAAGCTAGTACACAAAGCTAGTTAACGTTAGCTAAATCATGTTTGATTATACAGTGTAGATGAAGCATGTCTGTCAGACCAGACAAAGTAGGCAGATGTGTATGTGGCACACTCAGTCAATCAAACATAGTTCATAAAGCTATTAGTACATCAGCAGTGGTCAAAGTGTTTATACAGATACACAGCCTAAACCCCAAAAGCTACTAGAGACAGGTTGTTGATTGTATAGCAACAATATTACACTCCCACTTCTAATTTTCATAACGCTCAGTACACAATCCCCCATTAGCCTACTTGTCCATGGTTCAAGCCTAGGAAACAATGAAAGCAGTAGATGGTATCTGCAAAACATTGGCCAATTTCTCAATCAAAATGAAAAACTGTTAGTGGACAAATAATGAGTGGGAGGGACGTTTATCACCGACAATACATTAACTATATAACTAGTTCACTGGCAAATTAGTTTGTGCGTAGGAGGATGGGGTATTAAGTACATACTGTAATTCTGCTTGAATATACTGGTTTCCTTTGTGTTTGTGTCCCACCTGGCAACCTATTCCTAGCGGGTATAGGGGTGCCATTTGGGATTCAGCCTGTGACCCTCCTACCCTCATGACCCTCCTACAGGGAGGAGTTCCCTCTACATCATTTTATCCACTGGGGGTATTTTCCTACTCATCACCTTGGTTACCGTGTGTGCCTGTTGGGGACCGTCAAAGAAGTAAGGACCAAAGCCTGCTGTTGACTACAGGCGTTTTCTCCCTCTGTTGACTACAGGCGTTTTCTCCCTCTGTTGTCAACGTCACTACATTTGACGTTGACAATGTTGTTATGAACAGTTTTTGTATTGTATTACTGTAGCACACACTTAAATCTCTCCTATGTGGTACATTTGTGCAGAGAACGGCAAAAACGTCAAATGAAGCCCAGAGGTTTGGCAGGGTTGCCAAGGAATTTATTAGACCAACCTGAATATTCCCCGATATGTCATGCAGGTAAGTGACCTAATATCAACATGAATTCAGGTGTTCCGTTTCATTCATAATAATGAAGGCCTTTGTTTTTAGCAGAGATATTCATAGTGTTTTCCCATCCTGTAGCTGACGCAGCCAGAATGATGACTGAACATGAATGCAAGAATCCAGTGACACTTTACATCCTCAAAGAGGTGCCTCACTAAATATCACAAAGACTTTATGCTCTCATCTGTATCTGACTGTGAACTAAATATACACTTATTTGAATACATTTAAATCTAATAATCGGTACAAATGCCAGGGGTTCTGGTGTATGTATGTATGTATGTATGTGCGTGTCAATACGCTGCTCAAAAACATTGAGGGAACATTTAATCGTCACAGTACAACACCAAGTCAATTAAACTTCAGGGATGTCAATATGCATTTGCTAGTGTCATTGTCACTACTGGTAGCATGAGGTTGTACCTGCAGCCCATTCAGGTAGCATTGTTTTTTTAATTATTTCCAATCGGTTCACTTTAGTTTTTATTAACACCTCAGGTATGGTTTGGGACCTCTTGAGAGATGAGTGTGGACAACCGTGGTTGTACATGACTGCCTTGTCGACCTGTTAGAAACCAGTGAAACATTTTACTATCAAGTGAGCCTGTTTTGATGCTGATGAAAGTATGTTTTGTAGTATACGAAATACGCCAGACAATTTTTTTTTTTAGAGGGAGTTCAAGGAGAGAGGATTCCAATTCAGATGCTATGTGTGACCCACGTTAGCAGACAATGTCCTAAAATACCAGCTCCTTTTTGTTATTCTATAACAGCCTTGAGTATTGGTGCAGAGTTGTGCTAATACACCCATAGCTTTATAAAATATATTATTCAAAGTGTGTGTGTGTGTGCATGCGTGTGTGTCTGTGCGCGTGTGCATGCGTGCGTGTATTGACTTGTTTTACCTCGTTGTAGGATTCCCTTCAGGGCGACCGTGACTCACTTGGCAGCGTAAGCCTGAGCCCCCCCTCCGAACCGCCAAGCTGCCCTCCCAGCTACAGCAGCTCCCAGCCCCCCTGCTCGCGGTCCCCTGACCCGCCTGCCCGCTCCTCTCGCATGTACCCCCGCACCCCAGTCAGCTCCCCTCCTTCGCATCACAGCAACAAGGTGCTGAGCAAGTCCTCCACCCCCTCCCCGCCCCGCACTCAAATCTCCGGGCGCATGTTCCGCGCCCCAGTGGGCTCACTGCCAGCCCGTCGGTTGGAGTCCGCCCCCGCGCTGGAGAGCAACGGCACCACTCAAGCCTGATTGTCTATCTCCAAGGCCTGTAGGCATGGAGTGTACGTAGGCTCCAACACCGTGATTAGTCCAAGCCGGGGATATATTCGTTAGGCGCCAAAGGGAACAGCGTCTCCGCATACTCACATGGTGGCTGCCTGTGAACATATTTTAATGACATAAGAGTAGAGTGATATCTGTCCCAGATATTGTTCCGCCTTCAGTGGGTTTACACTGTCGTCCTTGATAACGGAAAGGATCAGTTTGAGGGTTTGTTCTGAACGTTTGTTGACAATTTGTTATGTACCTTTTCTGTTAGGTCCACTTTTTAAGACCTGTTCATGTGTAAAATGTATGAAAGCTCTCTTTAAAATAAAACTGCATTGTTAGATGTTGATATTTTGTATGTTTTGGGTGTAATTTAACTAACACTTCAGTGTTTTGGGGTTTTACAGCTAAATAATTAAATTACAGTTTTTTTCTATGCGTAGAGTCTGTGAATTTCTAGAGAAACAAAATCTAAGAATGTTTATAAATGTAATCCGTGATGGTTTTGTTTATACCGTGATCATTCATAAAATGTATTTCCTCTTACATTGTTATCACACACAGTGAGTAAATTGGTATTTCTGGGTACAATTATTGACACTTTGTGGACATAATGAAATATTAGAAGAATTTCTTAAGATGTATTGTACATATCAGTAGAGATGTTTATTAAAGGTATGAAGAAATACTTGTTTTTAATTTATTTTACTAAAGGTCAAGAATTTGTGTTTAAATATTTTTACACTTAATATTTTCAGGCAAGAATGCATTTGGCCATGTTCGGTGAATTTACTTGAAAAACATGTTATTACAGTAAGGAGCACTCTTTGACACGTACTCCTAAACCGAAAGCGCCGCAACTCAGGTTGCAGATTGGCAATTGATTGGTGCTACTGTAAAAGACGTTATACGTTCCTTATGATAGCATGTACAATTTAAAAAGGAAGTAGAAGAAAAGGCGAGGACGCAAGACATGACATGACCAGAAGTGGCACTCTGCTCAATACAGGAGTCGCTGAGGAGTGAGTTGGATGTGGATGGAAAATATAGTAATCTTTGAATCTCGCTTCTCAACCTGAAACGTCTCCATGTGCGGCTGAATAGCTAGCTTTACACTGACACAGTTAAATGATTTAGGAGGGCAGGCACAGCAGAATAGGTCCTTTGTTTGAGCCTGTTCGAAGTTCCTTATCATTAGCTTGTTGTGCGCTGCACCCATTAATGTCTTCAACTCCGTGAACAATGAATGTTGGTACCCTGCAGTAAAATAGAGGGCAATGGTTTACAACATGGCACAGTATCTTTTTTGTCAATCGGTCCACATTCGGTCTTAACACGCACAGAATCTGTTTGCTGAAATGACCACAGGAAACAAGAATGCTTGTTTAGTGACCACTACAGCTGTCTAAATGAGCAATGAAAAAGAAAAAAATTGACTCATTCATCTGTCTGTCCCAAAAGATAGATTAATTATTCTGCCTATGCCAACATAGACGTTAATTGGAAAGATACTGTATAACTGTGCTTTACGGTATTTCCACGTAGTCGGTGACACCTAGGGGCTGGATTGAGATGACACTTAGGTTCGAATTTAGGCCCTGAAAAGACATTGACATTATGAGTATAATACAAATGTTACTCATCTGATGCATTAATAGATTATACACTGTATAAGACTAGTTAGATATTGAGTTCATGGAAAAGTACTGAGTCCTTCTTGTTCGGACAAGTGGAATGTTTTTATGCCATTGCTAAATGTGGGTGGGGATCTGATCTTTTAGCGTTCTAGTTTATGATTGTCATGCATTGGATGGTGTCAGCTCAAACGGAGTTCAAACGATCATCTGTAGTGTCCTTAGTACCCTAGGGGAAAGTGGGTAGACAAACCTCCTTTAGAGTGTGACCTAGGAACAGAGAGAACAAAGGGGCCATGTATTGTAGACATGGGACGTATGTGCAGTATCTTACCACACCTCTAGACTGTTGTAATACTGATTGTCCTGTGTTACTCTGTGCAAGAATAAACTAATAATTGTGCAATCGTTTTCTTCTTTCTTACCTACTTTGTTGAAATCTGCATGGACTTTAGACTTTCCATCATATGGGGTACAGTCCAGACTTTTATTAATGTTGTGAGGCAAATTCCAGACCTTTACTGATGTTGTGAAGCACAGTCCAGGCTCAGATTTACGTTGTGAAGCACACTTCAGATTCTTATTGATATTGTGAATTGTGCTCCGGCCTCCCTAGTGGATGCTTAGGGATGGACAACAAGTAGTGCTGTGATAATGGGGATGGTTTAATCTTTAGACAAATCAACCTTCAAGCTTTTAGTAACTAGTTATTTTGCTGATTTGTCAGACATCACATATAAAAAGGTGGCATATTATTCGAAACCTCACGTAAATCTATTAACAGTTCTTATGTGCAAAGCATCCTCAAGTGCATTGTTGTGTCCAGCTGCAACGCTGGTCCTACATGATGCATTATATGCAATGGACAACAAGCTAATGTGCTAATGCTTTTGTTGAAATCTGACTGGCTGCGGTCTAAACCCCTGACTGTTTCAATTGACGTTCCTTCGGGTTCAATTATCTTTATGCTCTCGTATACTAGCCCTTGCTGCATATAGAGAGTCTAAATTACCTTAGTCCCTTGATAATAATGCTTGCATTGCATCAGTTAACGTCAGAAACAAATCTCTGGTAGAGTTTCAGAACGAACACCATCCCCATAGCTATGGTTGCAAGTCGAACGTTGAAGGTCTGGATATTCATATGCGGGTACCTTCTTTCGTTGTTTGACCAAACTAAATGCATAGTTATGTCATCTAATCAACTCTATGCAGAGAGATTAAAAGTTTTGAGCAGGCCGGTCTGAACGTGGTTGAGTCTTGAACGACCATTCATATAGCAGATTCTGCAGCTCTAACCAATAGAAAATAAGTAGGTGGGGTCAAGGCGGTCGCTTTGTTAAGCCGTCACCAACAACAACAAATGTGTGATAGGATTGGCAGTTACGAAGCGAAACACCATTCTAATTTCCTAACGGTTATGTTTACAGATGTAATATTTGCGAGCGACGTAAACTCCCACCGAATATAAGGTATTAATATCAAAAAGGCTGTCGCTGGTCGTAAAAAGTATTGTGTTGGATGGGGTACAGTCAGTTGTTAGCCAAGTAGTTAGGCAAGTCAGTATTCAGGAATTACCTAGCGTTGCGCTCACTGAATCTAATCGTCGTTAACACCGTGTAAGGATTTCAGAAAGCAAAATGGTCCCCAGAAATCCTAAAGGAACCGGCACAACCTGCCGTGCATCAGGCAGTGGGAAATATGCTCAAACCAAACGTCTTCAAAATAAAGTGTTGGCCGAGAGGAATCAGGCAGTTGCACCTGTGGGGGTCTGGGTGGAGAGTGTGCAAGAATACTACAAAGACGAGCATCCAAATGTAAGTGCTAAAGTATTTAGGCTTCCTCTGCTGTATTGTACTGTAATAACTACAGCGTGTAGATATATCAAATTCCGTTTAACACGTTCATTCTTTTGAGCAAGGTTCGTGCCATGCTGACTGAGGAGTTGCAGGTCGTGATTCAAAGGGAGAAGGAGGACAGTCTTCGCCGGTTTCAGGACAATGTGCGCCACCGTGTGGCACAGCATGCCGAAGTCCTGAAAAGTCGGCAGCTCCAGAAGTCGTACGAGATGGTGACTAATTAAACAGTACTCCACCCAAAACCATACATTCTTATGATGTACAAAGTTAAATTGTCCTAACATAGGAAAAATAAATGTTGTGACTTTTCCTGCATGTTTTCTGGACAAAACAAGATTTTTTTAACCACATATAGATTTTGGTTGCTAACACAACATGTAAACAATGTAAAACAAATGCCTGTGCCAAGAGGCATTTGAGTGTCATTTTTAAATCGCTTTCACATGCTTCCATGCATTTTTTTTAGTAGGTGTGTTTTACATTGTTCCCTTGTCAAAATCACAAAACAAAAACTAGAGACTATTGCACTTTTTTCAGCCCGCATTCCTACCTAATCCGCCAAAATCACACCCAGGCTTTAATCATTCCTCACCAAAGGGGATGACGTTAATGGATGAATGGGCAATGCCCCCAGATAGAAGATCAAAGAGCCTTAGTTGAAAAGGGGTGATAAACCCTGACTCACCGATGCATGGGATTGAATTGTAATGATGAAAAGTGATGATGAGGGTGAAAATTTGCTGTAATCTTTACTCAGTGACTACTGAATGTAATTTACAAAGAGTAATTCCTTTGCAGTTGTTTATGCTGTGTTTTTCAAGCATCCAAAATCCTGCTTTACCGGACTACTCAACAGCCTCACAATGTGATTGGCTAGTGACACCGGCCAGGGTACCTTGCAGGGTGCTCAACCTGTACATTAAATGACGGTGTCATTTCTCTTTACAGGCAGAGCGGGAGAGGAGAGTGCTCCAGCAGTCTAGTAATGCTGCACAGAGATTGACCCCAAGGAAGAACGTTTTCCCCTCTTCACTACAGGGAGAACATTCCATTCGCTTTAACTCCCACCGGATCCAAGCGAAGGCTCACAAGAGCAGCTATGAAGAAGACAACAACACAGATCAGCAAATGGTGGCTAAACCTGTATGGGATCAGCTATATTGACATTTACATATTAGTCATTTAGAAGTGTCTTAAAGTCGGAATATTCTGTGAAAGTGAAAACTACCACACATCACATTATCAAGTGACAAAAAGGCTGTACTTACAGATCAGTCAATGCAAGTTAGAGTATAGCAGTGGTCTCTTAAATATATTGGAAATAAATGTTTTCATACACTTTCCAATCTTTTTTAGAACTTCGCTCAGGTCGAAGTGGACCACTGCCTGATTGGACATAACTTTGTAAGACATTTTAAATCAATGTCAAGAAACGCATGTGTCTGATATCTTTGTGCTCTATAATAGACAGCTGAACAGTCCATGTTATTAGAAGCTAGAATAACTTTTATGAATCCATTTGACTACTTGACCTTATCCCTGCTTCTTTTTCTGTTAAGATTCCGTGCCGAATATTGGGTAACAGAAATGAAGTGGTAGCCAGTGTAATTGCATCCTTGCTCTCTGCAACAGACTGCACAGGAGCCTATGACACATGACTAGTCAGACATGTGGCCTGTAACGTAAAGACAATCTTGTAGCCCTAGACCAGCTATGTACTGGATGGATTTATTCTTCACATGTTATGTCAGTGTCATTGCATTGCGTCTGTTATTGGCTTCATAGATGAGATAATAATTGCATGGGTTGGTTCTGGTATTTCAGCTCAGTAAAGTCATGAAGCAGGTCAGACACAGACTGGCAGACTGTCAGACTGTCCGAGAAGCAGAAGTGACGTCTGAGCTCCCTGGGGGGAGATGGAAGGTTTCTCTCATGGATGTGAGTTCGCTGTGCCCCTTTACAACTGGTTCATTTAGAAAAAAATTATAATCCTAGAAAATGAAATAATACTACCTTCTTATTCTGTTTTTAGGGATATAAATGGGGAAATCCATTTAAATGTTATCTTTTTTAGATGGTGCTGAATTTTTTTTGAACAAAAACGTTCATACATTTATGAAGTGCACAGAATGTGCAACTTTGGGCATGAATATCAAAGCAGTAAGTTTTTGGACATTCAGGCTCAGGCAGAATGGATACCATTAGAGAAATGATTAACCTTGCACCCATGTACTGTAGATCTGAAATAAGTGAAACTTGCATAGAGCTGACTTCAAAAACAAGGCAAAGCAGTTTAGGCATTCAGAAGTCAATCCTTGTAATTATTTTTTAATTGTCATTATTTATTCATAGTGTGTTAAAGTTTGTTGCTAAAAATTCCCCCGATCAAACTGATCTAATCTTAAGAAAATATATACATGTTTATTTAGATGCCATTTACATTTCCCAGTTTCACGTCTCATGTACATTGGTTATGCAAAATAACTTCCGAATGTTTGGCATTTACCACATTTTCCATGACCGAAGTTTGGTTTATAACATGCCATGCTGTCAAATATTGATTGATTTCAAATGAATTGACTCAACTTTAGAATTCTGAGCTGTCAATTACAGTAATACTGTATTTACTATAATAGTTTTTCCCTTTTAACTCTAAATAGGAACCCTTACCCCGAGGGTCAAGAGTGGGGAAGGAGGAAGAAGAAGATGGTGGTGATGATGATGATGATGAGGAGGCAGATATTCCTTTGATTGGGCAACACGACTTTCCTCTTCGTCAATTCGGTCCTGACGAGTGTCACGGGACCAAGACCGTCACCTTTGACCACAATCCAGTCAGTGTTCTCTTTTTAACACTTCCCTATTTTCTCAACATTCCCATTTCCCCAAAACACCAGACAGTCCACAGTTCTATGAGGCATTGAGGCACATGCTTGCTGATCCCAACATCCCTTTAGTCAGGAAATAACGAGTGGTTCTTGTATAACAGTCTATGCAGTTTCCTTTGCTTTCCATGAGTAAACTAAATGCATCTGTTGGGACTGCTCCAGAGAAATGTTATTCACACACCTGTACTTGTTCTTTTGCAGGTATGTGACGTCCCATTGAGCTATCCTTATACCACAGGTCACGGTGTGGGGATTAGTACCGGCTACAGAGCTAATCAAGTGATCTGGCCTAAAGAAGACCTAGAGGAACTGAAGAGACAGGTAGGTAGGCCCTTTGGAACAACAGGTGACTTCCAAAATACCCAGCTGTTAATAAGGAATACCAACTGGTGTCCTTTGCAAGACCTGGGGTCCGGTCAAGCACGGTGCAGTTACCAATTTCCTCTGACATCTTGGTCGTCAGTGAGCTTCCTTAAGGAAGATGGCCGGAGAGTGTGTTCTTTCCGGAATGCAAAGCTTGTGTTAGGGACGTCCTTGAGTGATAAGTGTGATAAGACCTAGAAAGGGTTTGTAATGTTGTATATTATTTATAGAGTTCGGGACAACCAGGAATCAATGTACAGAATATTGGTGCTGTTCTGGCCTGTAGCCCCAGGTTGACTGACTTGGCCCCTAACTAATTAACTTTTCTCAGTGACTTACACCCCACCAAATAACCTTCATGAGTGACATAAATTCAGCCCCCCAAATAACCCTCATAATTGACATTTAGGAAGATGTTTGTTTGAAACCGTATTCTTTATAATGCGTTAATATTATCTCCATTCGCACATTTTACACACGTGTCACTCTGTAAATATTTGAAACAATTTACTGCAGGCAGTGAAATTCAGTGAGAGCCGTTCCCAGTCTAGCTCTGTGCCTTAGAAACAATGGTGAATTAACTCTTGAAATGCTTGTTTGTAGCGTCAGTCTCAGTTCCTGACGTACCGGCGCCTCTTCATGGACATTGAGAGAGAACAAGTGAAGGAGCGTCAGAGACACAGGAAGCACCTGAGGAGAATCGCAAGGTGACTCGCCATGATTACAAGAAACTGAATAAGCACAACTTGTTGATATACTCTGTTCATGCTTGAGCCGTACAATATGAAAATGCAAAGGCTGGCTACTTTTGAAGAATCCAAAATATATGTGCAATGCTCCGAATAAATGAAGGGAACACTCAAATCACATGTTGGGTCTCAATGAACAAAATATATTCAAGATCAAAGTCGTTACTGTATATTGTGTAATTTGTTGTGAACAGAATGACTTAACAACGGTCAATGGAAACCCAAATCATCAACCGTTTAAGGGCTGGATTCAAACTCTAAGGAAACAATTGAAATCACAGGCTGTTCCAACTTGAATCTGATCACGTCGACTCATAATGTGACTCAGTAGTGTGTGTGGCCCCCACGTGCCTGTATGCACTCAGTAGTGTGTGTGGCCCCCACGTGCCTGTATGCACTCCAGTCAATGTCTGGGCTCCTGATGAGACCGCGGGTGGTGTCTCGGGGGATCTCCTCCCAGACCTGGGGGTCAGGGCCTCATTGAGCACCTGGACAGTCTGTGGGGCTACTTGGCGGTGTTGGATGCCCCGATACATAACGTCCCAGAGGTTCTTAAATGGATTCAAGTCTGTGGAACGTGAGGGCCAGTCAATGGTATCAATGTCTTCCTCATCCAGGAACTGCCCTCACACTCTGGCCGCATGAGGCCGGGCATTGACCCACTGCACCAGCATAAGGTCTGACGATGGGCCTGTGGGTTCCATCCCAGTACCTAACAGCTGGCAGGGTATTGTTAGCAGGTTATAGCTAGCATGTGGAGTTCTGTGTGACCCTCTAAGGATATGTGTCCCCACTCCCCAGACTCCCAACCTCATGGAGCCTGTTACGGACGGTTTGGTCAGAAATATGACTAGTAGCCCGCTGGAGGTAATTTTGTAGTGCTCCTCCTGTTCCTCCTTTCACAAAGGAACCGATACTGGGCCTGCTGCTGGGTTGAATGGGCAGCAGGTTCCGCCTCATGCTACCAGCAAGGACACTGGCAAAACACAGAACTAGTGTAGAATCAGTCAGGTAGGATAAGGAGAGCAATTGTCTGTGGCCACCACCTGCAAAGCCATTCCCTCTGTGGGGGTTGTCTTGCTGTTGCCTCTCCAGTGCACCTGTTGTCACTTTCATTTGCAACAGATGACATTGATTCACAATCGTTTATGCTTCCTAGCGGGACAGATTGACTTGGTGTTATACTATGATGATTGTGTTCCCTTATTTTTTGGGCAGTGTATTACAAAGTAAAGAAAAAACATTAAGGATTAGGTGTGTCCTTACTTTTGACTGGCACTGTACGTACATGCATCCATACACACATCATCAACTTCTCTTTAATAAAATTGGACAATTGTTTTTGGAATAAGTGTCAATTTCAGCGTATAAGCACACACATTTTTTGTTAATGAACACCTTTTGGATCTCCTCCACTCTAGAATTAAAACCGAAAAAGAACAAAAGAGGTCTGAGGAGGAGAGGGAGATGGAGAGACTACAACAGCAGGAGGAGGAGAGACTGGAAACGGCTCGGAGGGAATGTCTGATTCTGGAGCGGCTGCAGCTGGAGGATGAGGAGAGGGCTGATGTTCTGGAGAACAAAGCGAGAGCAAGGAAAGATAAAGAAGCCAGCAGGTAACTTCATTCAACTGTACAATTACAATTAAATAAAGAGAAGGCTTCAGCAACACACAATCCATTCTTCTGGCAAACTGGGCAATAGAAAGTGTTATTCTTAGAACCCATCGTTGTCATTAATTGAAAGTGTTTTATGAACATGCTTGAAAAAACGCGATGGCATCACAGCATATACAGCTGAATTACAGCTATGTTTCCTAAAACCATGGGACGCTGTGTGAAATGCTAATAAAAATAGAATAGAATGTGCAGATCATTTATTCCTGTATTTAATTGAGAATATGTCAACATCTCAAATGTTAAAACTGATAAAAGTAATTGTTGTTAGAAAAATACACGACCGTTTTGAATTTGATGGCAGCAGCACGGGCATGGGAAAGGACAGGGACATGTTTACCAGTGTGTTGTCCCCTCTTCTTCTAACAAAACTCTGGAAAGGACAGGGACATGTTTACCAGTGTGTTGTCCCCTCTTCTTCTAACACACTCTGGAAAGGACAGGGACATGTTTACCAGTGTGTTGTCCCCTCTTCTTCTAACACACTCTGGAAAGGACAGGGACATGTTTACCAGTGTGTTGTCCCCTCTTCTTCTAACAACAATCTGGAAAGGACAGGGACATGTTTACCAGTGTGTTGTCCCCTCTTCTTCTAACAACACTCTGGAAAGGACAGGGACATGTTTACCAGTGTGTTGTCCCCTCTTCTTCTAACAACACTCTGGAAAGGACAGGGACATGTTTACCAGTGTGTTGTCCCCTCTTCTTCTAACAAAACTATAATGTTGCGGCATACAAAGCATTAATGGTGCCTTCACAGATGTGCAAGTCACCTATGCCATGTACACTAATGCACCTCAAACCATTATAAATGCTGGCTTTTGAACTGTGTGCTGAAAACATGCCGGATGGACCCTCTTGAACCCAGAGGATGGACCCGCTTGAACCCAGAGGATGGAGCCTCTTGAACCCAGAGGATGGACCCTCTTTAACCCAGAGGATGGACCCTCTTGAACCCAGAGGACGAGCCGTCCATGATTACCACAAAGCATTAACATTTTTAATTTGTAAGACCACAGGACAGTTTTCCAATTTGCCTCAGTCCATCATAAATGAGCTCGGGCGCAGAGATGACGGCAGCGGTTCTTTTATGCATGGGTTTTGGTAGAGTTTTAACATGCGTTTGTGGTTGCAGCGACATACTGTGTGGTTTTTGGTGCGACTGAGTTCAGCATTGATGTCCGTGTCTGTTTTTAATGCCAGTGCCGCCTCAGGGCCCGAAGATCACAAACATCCAATATTGTTTTTTGTTCTTGTCCAGTCTTTTGTGGCTTCTGTCCCGTCACCTTTTTTGAAAAATTTAGCTGGCATCAAATAGTTAGTTTTTTCAAGAAACAATAACATTTCTCAATTTCGACATTTGATGTACTGTATTATTATTATTTTAAATTATGTTTTTCTTTACATTTTACACAGCGTCCCAGCATGTGTAGTGAATGTTATTGTTTGTTAGATAGACTGGACAGGAAGTGGACTTTACTACAAAACATTCTTGTTTTGTTTCATGTGGCAGGTACATTGAGGCTTTGAGAGCTCAGATGAAGGAGAAGATGGCTATCGAGAAGACCGAATTCCCTCCTCTCTGTTGCTGCGGAGACAGTTTCTGGGACTCCCATCCTGACACTTGCGCAAACAACTGTGTTTTCTACAGCAACCATAAAGGTACCTACTGCACCAAAGATGGCAAGATGTCAAGCTGTCTCATACTAAATGATGGTTTCAGGAAATGGTTTTTAACCATTTTAACATGTTTTCATTTATTTCATCTGATTAATTGTACATCAATTGCGGAATGTTACAATGTACTTATCTGTCAGAAAATAAGCAAAATAAAAAACATTGCCACTGGCCCCCCAACGGGCAAGCAAATTATCAAACTCAACATAAGTAGAACTACTTTAGAAATCTCATTCCTTTGCTTGTTCCTTACTCGTCCTATTCAATAGTTCTGTCTGTATTGTTCAAACATGGTACAATACTAAGTGAAGCTTTGTACATGCTGGAGCGTGCCTGCACTTGAGGAAAACTCACAGGACGGGTTTGTTACAGCTCATCTTAAGAGTGGTTTTATTACATCATGGTCTAGATTTGTATGGAACGTTGCTAGCTAGTACTTTTTGGGAATGCTAAACGGCCTGGTTTAGCATTTAGTTATTGAATATGATTGTCTTGCAATGCTGTGCACTATTGAATCCTTGTAATGACTTGTGACCTCAATCAAGGTTGGAGAACCAAAAAGGGATCAGATATGCACACACATCTCAACATCAACTGTCCTAGTCCACAGGGAGATGCTGTGACAAATCAGGGCCTTAACCACATGTTGGATATCATGCAATTCGGGAGATAAACAGACTGACAAGCTCTTGAACAATAGACATACACATTGTAGTTTGTGTTAACTTCAAATTAAAGCGGTGATAGCTTTCCAGCTTCATGCTTCTTGGCCATTTACATGATAACGCAATGTACATTGCTATGCTCCTCTAAGATCACACTTAAGATATCTTTTAAAAAATGTGATCTCACTCTGTCTCCAATATTTTACCACCAGTCCCAATCTAAATAGGTTTCAGCAGGTCGTCTGAGGTGTGGGATGCAACAGGTCAAAGTATTTGGAGGGGAGGAGCTGGGGATTTATGGGGAGAACATGGGAGTGCCCTTTAAAGCCTAATACTTTTGTCATTTACTGATCTTCCACATGGGGGATGAATCCCACTTAGCACACGAGTCTTTAGACTACTAGTGAACTTATTATGTTGCTATTGTTTATTTTTATTTATTTTTTACATGGATTGAAAACATCATAAAAAGAAAAGACACATGAGCAATTAAAAGTAATCCTATCTCTGTAATCTGATTACATATTGTGCTGGTAACATAACAGACTACTTGCCGCCCCAACCCTGTTCCTGACACACCAATGTTAGTATTGTTCCATTATCAGTTCCTGGTTGTGGCCTGCTGCAAACAACTAATGTAACACAACAATGTTCAAGGTCCCAGTAAAACGGTGACCTTTATCAGTTACTTGTCAGTGACCTCTTGTTAATTCAAAGTATGAACTCCCATATTACCCTTATTTCACATTTTTCTTTTTCTACTCTACATGTTCAATAGGGTACATGGCAGAGATTCTGTTTGTTTTTTACTTTGCAAACAAGAAAACGTTAAAAATAAAAGTCCTGTGTAAACAGTTTAATTTGGTTCCTGATTAACTTCATTATTTGGTTCATTGTGATGTGATATGAATGCGATAGTTGGGTTCATGACTGTGTTTTGTCTGTCGTCCAGCCTATGCCCAAGCTCTGCAGTCTGCTCTGTTAAGCTGTGATCTGAGGGGAGGGAACCACTACAGTCATCAGCGGGAATCTGCTCGCCGGATTGCTTCGATTCATGCTCTTTCACCTAGGAAGTAAACCCGGACCATAACCATAGTTACCAGGAAGTCAGCCACCTCTTAAAAGAACCAAAAAGGAGGACATTAGAATTTCTGCCCTCTTTGTTTTGGAAGATCAATATGAGACTTTGAACTGTACCATGAACTTTAATGGACATGTCGTTTGGTCATGTTATTGATTTTGAATCAAACTTCCATCTTTCACTCTTGAACACTTATCAGTTCTAATTCCTTGAAACATGATATGATTTGTTTTGTATGTGGTTTTATTTGAATTAAATCTGTAAATTCCTCTGTTTACAATGTCAAATTGCTGGTTTGAGAAAACACCTGACATTTCAATCTTTTATTCTCAGTATGTTCCTTCAGTGCTGTGGGTTTTGACTGTAAACTGTATAATTATTTCATTTCTGTGTTAAAAAAGTGACTGAAAATTGCAGCTGGCTTAATTTCATATCAAATCGGGAAAGAGTGACTTGTCCTAGACCCCCAACCTATTATTACATTGGTGCTATTTATATTAAGTATTATTCATGTCTTACTCATTGCATTGTGAGGGTGACTTGTGACAATGTTTCCTATTGTGTTCAAATAAGTGAATTTGTGTTATTGGTTCAACCAAAGAATGTTAAAGATTTAACATATGATAATGCTTTTATACTGATTAAAAAATGTTGAGGCTAAACTTGTAGAATATAAATTGTGTATGTTATCTCACAGTATTTATTCTCTTACTAGAGATTTTATTTAGAGAGTTTTTTTCTGTCTGAGTTTTTTTTTTTTAACTTGAGTTTACATACATTACATTGGATAAAAGTAATCGTTGTATTAGTTATGGGAATTCACAGGACCATAAAACATGAACTAGTATTATTATTATCAGAGTGTTTCCACAATTGTGGAGACCTAATACAAATTGGATTTCTTAACACATAACATTCTGTAGTATAACATAACGTGTAATGATGATGTGTTCCTTCAACGCTTTTGTTCTATGTTGAACAAACACGCCTGCCACATGTAGGAATCACCTCTGTTGTAAAGCGTTTTCTTAATTACCTTGGCCCTGTCATCGCTTTGTTAATGCGATTACGTCAGACGTAGGAATCACATGTCTACACACTTCGGAAGTCTTCGGTTAGTTTTGTTGCGGCGGCTTGGTTTGGAAAACATTAGGGAATGGCTGCCTTCAAACAATTATGGACACAGTCCGTCAATTTATGCATACATAGTGTCCATGTGACACGGTGTGCATAACGTATTTATAGGAAACGGGTTTAAATGCTATCAGTAAACTCGAGCAAGCATGGAAATTAATGGAAATTCTACGTTTGCCGAGATTCACCTCCAGCGTCAGGAAGTAGGAATTGCTAAGCGACTGAAGCTTTTTTGATCAGTTCGCGGAGTTTTTTTTTGTTTAATTTTACTTATACAGTTTAAACTAAAAAGAGAAAATGTTTTTAATTAAATAAAAAATTATGCGCTAACTTAAAATAACCTAATCTCGAACCTATGTGAAAATATGTTGTCCTATTTATCGATTTTATTTTTCGTGTGCGTTAATTTTTGATATTTCTGATGTCCTAGCGATTTTTTTTAATCTAGTATTTATGCACCGAAGGCACATGAAATTACGTTTTTGAAACCATGACTGGAGAGAATTGTAAGCATTTACAAAAATAGTAAGAAGATATATCTACACTACCAAAGACATGAGGTCTTCTTTGGCTCCCGGTATTAGACTGATCACGTCCTTCTCGAGAGACAGCTGGTAGGTTTTACGGTCTTTTAATTCTATTGTGTGATCCATGCAAACAGACGTATTTGCAGTGCTATAATACAAGTAGATGATGGGGGAGGTCAAACGGCTGTTTTGTCCCTAATCAGCTAGACTTCAGTGATTAAGTCACTTTAGATTTAAGTGTGGCAAATGGAATGACCGTATTATATTGTAATGATTTGCTGAACAGGATGCCTAAATGCACTACTGATATTCTACTGTAAAAGTTAAAGGAGCGGCTAGTCAAAGGTCTAGATGTAGGCCTATTATGTTTCGTGTGTTTAAATCTGTATAAACATAATCTGATGTAAATCGCCATTTGTCTACCATGTCAAAGGTCTAGATGTAGGCCTATTATGTTTCGTGTGTTTAAATCTGTATAAACATAATCTGATGTAAATCGCCATTTGTCTACCATGTTGGATTTCTACAACATTTCCACAATCTACATTTTAAAAAGAAGAGGTCCTTGACTGGTCTTCTAGAGGTTGTTCACTGTAGGGGCACCTGCATAAGTTATTCCAATGAATCTTTAAAACGTTATAATCGTTCCGGTAAGAACCATTTTTGGGGTAGAACTGGTAGGTTCCTATGGTTTTTGAGTAACAAGTATAAAAGGCTCTTAAATCCTTCAATAACTCATGAGTGTGCCGCTAGAGTTTCTAAGTAAAGCTCTCGCTGGTAGTATTATAGTATTATAATATAAAGTCTTTTCCAAGAAGGTAAGTCTTTTTCCTAGATTTTCTAGCCAGTGGAATTGTAATGGTCAAAGCAGGGTTTGTCCTGTACACTAGCCTTCACTCCCTCCCAAGTGTCTGTGTCTAAAATGGCATCCTATTTGCTAATGTAGTGCACTACGTGTAGACTAACATGTGTCATTTTGGACAAACATTATGCGTTGTGCGCCATTTGCCTTGACCGAAAAGTTTACACTAGATTCAGAGTGTGGAGGTAAGTTATATTCCAGGCCTATGAATCTAACTCTGAGGTAAAACCTGCCTTTCCGCTCCAGCAAATGTAAACAAGCCAGTACACAGTATTCCTTGTGTGGGGTGTAGCCAGCTACCTTCATGAGAAGTGTGCCCCTCACATCAGAAGGCCCCCAGGGTTCTGTCCTCCTCACAGCAGAAGGCCCCCAGGGTTCTGTCCTCCTCACATCAGAAGGCCCCCAGGGTTCTGTCCTCCTCACAGCAGAAGGCCCCCAGGGTTCTGTCCTCCTCACATCAGAAGGCCCCCAGGGTTCTGTCCTCCTCACATCAGAAGGCCCCCAGGGTTCTGTCCTCCTCACAGCAGAAGGCCCCCAGGGTTCTGTCCTCCTCACATCAGAAGGCCCCCAGGGTTCTGTCCTCCTCACATCAGAAGGCCCCCAGGGTTCTGTCCTCCTCACATCAGAAGGCCCCCAGGGTTCTGTCCTCCTCACATCAGAAGGCCCCCAGGGTTCTGTCCTCCTCACATCAGAAGGCCCCCAGGGTTCTGTCCTCCTCACATCAGAAGGCCCCCAGGGTTCTGTCCTCCTCACAGCAGAAGGCCCCCAGGGTTCTGTCCTCCTCACATCAGAAGGCCCCCAGGGTTCTGTCCTCCTCACAGCAGCAGCTAGGGCAGTTCTATACTGTGTCTGTCAGATTTCTGCAAACAAAACAAAGAACATCCTATGTAAAATGTGTGTGAAGAGTGCCCTGAGAGGGTGTGGCTCGGCAAAAATGAGGTTATGGTATTTGCTTTGGATGACATTAGGATGAGCCGTTCTACTCTTTTTGTCTAGGTACCGAGGTTTTACTCTCTTCCTCACCTTCCTCTTCTATACCAGCTATCATCTGTCCCGGAAACCCATCAGCATTGTCAAGGTGATAACGTGACTACTCGAACCTGTATTCGACATTGTCGTTTTTCGGGCCTTGTGGGTTTTTTGTTGTAACGATGCCAGTTGCTAGCACCAAAAAGTATGAGGTGTTTCTGTTCACATGCATCGGTACACTCAAGTCTCCAGACTTTTCAGCTATTTTGCTTTTGATTATGTTCTAAGTTTGAGATGAAGGTGCCAGTTATGTCTTGAAGGCTGAGCATTTGGTGTCCGTTTGTATAATCCCCCGTTTTTCTCCCGTACATACAGAGTGAACTGCATAGAAATTGCTCCAATGCCATTCGACCGGCAAACTTGAATGGAACCAACAATGAAACCTGGTGTGACTGGGCCCCTTTTGGTGAGTTCTCTGTTTTACATAAAATAACAAAAAAACGTAATACTCCTTAAACTTTGTCCCAATACTATTTTCGTATATAATATATAGATGGCACATAATGTCAGAAAGTATTTGGATGCTGCTTGTTAAGCATTGGGACATTGCACTGTTTTCAACAGACCAGGACAACTACCAGACACTGTTTGGAGCTGTGGACAATTCCTTCCTGGTTGCTTATGCCATCGGCATGTTCATCAGGTGAGCAGAAAACGGTCCACTATTTGGGTTGTTTCGTGTGCTTTAGAGCCTACTTCACGGTGCTCACAGGTTGACGTGTTATATTTTTGGGATATTTCGATAGCGGTATATTCGGCGAGCGCGTTCCATTGCGCTACTACCTGACAACTGGAATGCTTCTCAGTGGTCTGTTTACGTGTCTGTTTGGCCTGGGCTTCTACTGGAACATCCACTCCATATGGTACTACGCCTTCGTCCAGGTACCGGTTAAGACTCCTTCAATACCACCTCACTTTACGACATTGCTACCTTTTGGTAGTCTCTCTGTTTCAATCCGTTTCTTTGGACTTTGTGCATAACCGACAACATTTATATTGTGGGGGGGGTGGACAAGAGTTTGAAGTTTATGAGTAAACATTTGCGCATTTGGAGTTTTACAATCTTAGGTCGTGCACCAACTAAACATAAATTGTAAGTGGAAGACCTGGTAAACGTTGGTATTTGAGCTTTAGGAACTATCACATGACAGGTCAGCGTATCACATGACGGCTAGAGCAGGAGGGAGGTGGAGAGATTATTTCCATGCCAGTGCTTTTCCCAAGGCTGTTTTAAAAATGTAATGATCTGGCCCCAACCTCCCTTTATCAGGGTCCTTGTATCTTTCTAGTTCTTTCTTGTTCTCTTGTCCTTGGTATTTCTTGCTCTCTTGTCTTGTTACAAAGCACATCTCTTTTCCTCTCTGTCACGTGTGGTTGAACATGACGGTATAGTTTCTACCAAAATCCAAAGCATTTAGAAATCCCACTCTTTTACTTCCCTAGGCCATGAACGGACTGGTGCAGACGACCGGCTGGCCTGCAGTGGTGGCCTGTGTTGGGAACTGGTTTGGAAAGGGGAAGTGAGTGAGAAGCTTTGTTACGCTAGACCTGTTGAAGCTCTGCTGACTACAGGCAGTATCAGTACCCTGTTTTATATTTTATTTTGGTTACTCAAGTTCAGTCACATGCGGTCAAAGTGAAAATGGAACAGCTTTCAGCTGGATTGATTGAAACTAAACAAAAGTGTCACTTTTATGCCGAATTCTGCTCCCCATTAAAAAAAAAACTAATTCCCAACAAATGTCTTCCCGCTCATAGCAAATTCCTGTTGTTTTCTCCTTTCTGTTGCGCGTGTGTGTGTGTGTTTGTGCACGTCCCTCTGCCTGCAGACGAGGTTTCATCATGGGTGTGTGGAACTCTCACACCTCTGTGGGCAACATCCTGGGTTCGCTGATCGCCGGCCTCTTTGTTTCCTCGGCCTGGGGCATGTCCTTCATCGTGCCAGGCATTGTCATTGCCTCTACGGGGGTGCTGTGCTTCTTTTTCCTGGTAGAGCGTGAGTGAGCCCTTATGAAGGGTTCTGTCGGGCACCGTAGCGCCACAGCAGACCCCTTGTATGTGTAAACCCACTTGGCAATAAAGCTGCTTCTGATTAATCACGTTTGACAAAGCGGTGCGGGTTCGCTGACCTATGATCACTGTTGTACTTGATTGTCAGCGGTTATCGCCGGTGGCTATTGGTTAACCTTTATAATGCCGTTGGCGGTTTTGTAAGCACAAGCTCTTATGTTACAGGGCCAGAAGATGTTGGTTGCAGCCCTCCACAGCATCATGTAAGTACAACCAAGGAACAGCTGAGGTAAATGCTGTTGGGGCAAGGAGTAGGGCTGCATGTATGTGTCATGGCTGCCCGAGATAGGATTCTGGGGCTTGTGCCCAGCCCACTTTTCCAACCACATGGCCAATCACCAGCCTTAGATTTGACCCGATGATTCTTTAGTAAGGATTGTGGTTTTGTAATTACACAATCTCCCCTTACCTTCCTAATATGTAAAAGGAACAGAGAAAACGTACTAACTTAACCCAGCCATAACGCAGTTGGCGGCCCTACGTAGAACTGCTATGCTTTTTGCCGTGTAAAAACAGGAGGACGACGAAAAGGAACCTCTCTTACAGAGCTCGTCCAGTAACGAGGAGATCTTTAGCAGTCCCGACCCGTACAACTCTATCTCCTCAGAGCCGGTACTGGAGCCGACGGAGGCCATTAGCTTCTGTGGGGCCCTCCGGATACCTGTGAGTGGGCCTCAACACCATCATGACATCGCAGCTGTTGAGTTCCTCCTTCAACTCTTATGACATGTTGTAATATGTGTGTTATTATCGTGTAGGGTGTTGTGGAGTTTTCGCTCTGTCTGCTGTTTGCTAAGCTTGTTAGCTACACCTTCCTGTACTGGCTCCCTCTCTATATCTCTAATGTTGGTATGTACTCCGTTTAACATTCTGTTTTTTAAAAAGTGTCATATAAACTGACGGTTACAATAATTTGCTGTGATTTCTAAAGTGACATGCTGCATCGCTCAACATTCCCAATGGGTTGTTTCTTTTAGCCCATTTTGACCCCAAAGAGGCGGGGGACATGTCAACTCTATTTGATGTTGGAGGAATCGTGGGTAAGCCTTATGAGTAATGCTATTGACTTTGTACGGAATTATGCAACCCATTATATAGTCCAGTAATCTGTGAGATAAGTTTAGACTCAAGTTTATTGGCATGGATGTGTTGTGCCTGCTGTAGTCATAACAAGACCTACACAAAACCAAACAGGAAAGACTCAAAAGATATACGAGATTTCTCTGTTCATGATTAAGTTCACACCACACTTAGTTCACACCACACTTAGTTCACACCACACTTAGTTCACACCACACTTAATTCACACCACACTTAATTCACACCACACTTCATTCTTTACATTTTCAGCATGATGGTGTTTTTGTCAGATCTGCCCCCCGATAAAAGATGTTATTGGATGGCTTAATGTGGAGGGAGGATCTTACATTTAAACTGATTTGCATAGACAGTGGGCATTTGACCAGGGTCAGTGTTTGTCCCTTACACACTTCTAAAAGCTACATGTATACCAACCTTGAACCTTACCATAACCATGTAAAATTTTATTTCGGGTTGGTTAGAGTTAGGACACAAGTCATGGCCTGAAAAGGCTAAACACTTTTTATTGCTTTAAAGTCACATGTCATTTACTTACGATCTACACAACCGACTTCTCATAGTCAGAGTGATGTAAATATTATAGAACATAAAATGTATGATAATGGACTGCCTATCTGTTTTATTATTGTTGAAATTTAGACTGAAAGCCTTTTACCATCGCCAAAAGAATAGAAAGCGTTAAGAGGTCATATTCTACGGTATGCGCCTGCATTAAGCAATGGTGACCAGCTGCAATGAAATGAATGTTTGGGGAATGCTTTTCAGACCAGTTATTCTCAACAAAACTGATCATGCTCTCAATTGTCCAGGTAATTTTCCACATGTCAAGGAAGACTATAGTGTGTTTAATTGTGGGTTGTGTGTCTGCAGGGGGTATTGTGGCTGGATTAGTGTCTGACCAAATTGGAGGTAGAGCCTTTACCTGCTGTGTCATGTTAATCTTGGCTGCTCCTATGGTAAGAATACATTCACACGTTATATCATGTGGAATTATATCATGTCAAATTCTGGATGTGAAGGGGTTTCTGATAAACAACCGCAAGACACTTTATTTTTAATCTGGTGTAGCACTAAGGGAATTTCTAATGTATCTTTAGTATAGAACACTTTGACATTGTGGCATTTGAGGGTTATATATATACTGTTGTTTAAGAAAGGACAAAGGCCTGTAAACTTGACACTTTTTATATTCACCATAGAATAGGGGAAGTTCTCTGTCAGTGTTTTGATTTCATAATCGCATACCCAGAGTAAATATGGTTTCATAATGTGTGAAATGAGGTTGCGCCTGCAACTCAGTCCAAGCCAGAGAAATTATTTGTTATACAGTGCATCCAGAAAGTATTTACAAGGCTTCAATTTTTTCACATTTTCTTATGTTACAGCCATATTCCCCCCCAAAAAATTCCTCAATATTCTACACACAATACCCCATAATGATAATGTGAAATATGTTTTTCATTATTGCAAATCTAAATATGTCCCATGTACAAACGTATTCACAGTATTTGCAATGACACTCAAAATTGAACTCAAGTGCATCCTGTTTCCACTGATCATCCTTGAGATGTTTCTACAACTTGATTGGAGTCCACCTGTGAAAAGTTTGAGAAAAGAAATTTAATTAAATCAATTTTTATATAAAAGTGAAGCGCTGCTAATACTTTGCGGGTGCTCTTTAGGTTGTGAGGTCTTTGGCAGTAGTGTGTTAATGTTTTTCAGCGTAGTTCAATGTTTTCCTTTTGGTTATGTATGTTTAACTCTGTTTTATCCTCATTCTAGTCTAAATGTTTGTTTTGTTGCTTTCCTAGCTGTTCCTGTACAACTACATTGGACAGTATAGCCTAGCGACCACCATCGGTAAGATGAGTTAAATGTGAATTTCAAGCCATAGAGCAATTTTGGCATCATTTCCTCCCGCTGACTACATTACATCGGCGCTCCAGTTGTACACGTTTTTCTCCTGGTGTTTTTTGCGTTTGCACTTAGTCATTTTGTGGAGACCCCTCATCCAGCGGGTCTTAAAATCGCTTCACCTACCACAAATTGACTACTACCATAACTGCATGTCACAATGAAATGCTTTTACAGACGTCTTAATCTGCTCAACGGTGTTTTTGACATGCCTGACTGCCTCACAGTGCTGGGTTGTGCCTCTGCCCTGTAGGAATGCTGTTGGTGTGTGGAGCCCTGGTGAACGGCCCTTACGCCCTTATCACCACCGCCGTGTCCGCTGACTTGGTAAGCACGTCTGCCCCATAATGCACTGCTGCATGCCTCTCACGGGGGCTTTATAGGCTTTATAGGCCTGCATCATGTCAAGATCATGTTATGAAGAGCGTTTCCCCACATAAACCCCAAATATTTTCTTGTGGGAAAGGGCGTTATGAGGACATCATTATGACAGCTGTTTTCCTTTCTTAGGGGACGCATGAGAGCCTGAAAGGGAATTCTAGAGCGCTGTCAACGGTTACGGCTATTATTGACGGAACCGGGTCAATAGGTATGTTGTCTGGCCCACTCTGATTGGGGGTTCCGTCTCAATGCTAATAATGGTTAAGTGATGGAGTTTCATGCATCCCAGTCATTGCATGAAGGAACGTTTGCGTTCCCCCATCGCCTGTTTTAGCATTTATGTTAAGTAACCGCTTTATGCTGAATGTTAAGTTCATGCTTAGTAAACACTTTGCTGATACACTTATTAATATTGTTTTAGGCTTTCCTGACTTTTTATTGTAAATCATATAGTTTTCTGGATTTGTTGCTGTGTTTTGAGGATTGCAAATGTAAGGATCGGCTGGTGGCATTCTAACTGTCCTGTAGGTGCCGCTCTGGGCCCCCTGTTAGCAGGACTCATCTCTCCAACTGGATGGAACAATGTCTTCTTCATGCTGATCACCGCTGATATCCTCGCATGCTTGGTTTGTTGTTTTACGTTTGTGTCCTTGTTTTTATGAACCCACGCTGCAGTGCTGTAAAATATTGAATTTCATCCAATGTGTACATTCATGTATGGATTTTTTATTTTATTTATTTATTTTACATGGCTATGTTGTGTGCTTAAAATGTGTCTCCGTTCTCCAGCTCCTGTCCAGGCTTGTGTACAAGGAAGTAAGGGGCTGGTGTAGCCACAGCCCCAGACAAAGAGGGTAAGAAACTACACCACTGAAAGCCATATTTGCAGTCAGGAAGCACAACGCTGGTTTCTTTTCCTGCTGATGAAAATGCCTATGAAACATCCTAATTATTATATTTTTCCCGGTTATGGAGCTGAACTGATGCTTTTCTAGATTAATTAGTGAAAAATTGATTGGAATTGGGCTGCCGGTTGTAAAATGACGTTATCCAAGGGGAGTGAAAGTTTGATTTGGAATGCAAAAAATGCTAATATCTGACATGAATGAGATGTGTTCAACAAATACAAGGTGTTAGGAAACACTGCAATACCCATAATGCATGGTAGGTTTCTTTCATAATTCTGGATCACTAGTGTCCAAGGTGGCCATTTGTTTGGCTTAAAAAACAGAGTTGAAGGGAAAATTAAGCTGCATTCACCCCGATATCCACAACTATGCAGCACTTTTCTTCCAAGTCCTAAACTAACTCACAGTTTGTCAAAAAGTACCAGTCAAAGCATCAGGATATAGAACCAGTCAAAAGTTTGGTAAGTCTGTCCAAACTTTTGACTAGTTCTATAACATGGTGCTTTCAAACAATTATATAAATTATAGTAAGGCTGTATGCCCCCAAAACAGTGCGGCCCCCCATTTAATCCACGTTCCAAACTAACTCACTATCATCAGCATCTCATGCTGCTAGTTGTGAAGTGCAAGAGACGACCTTAAAAACTTTTTCAGAGTGGATACTCAATTGAAGGTTCAGTTGTGTTTTTTTTGCGTAGTCGTAAGTCCTCAACTGAAGATTCCTTGATGACCGGAATGTGTTTGCATTTGGTGCATTCTTAAGCAAGGTTCATCTCAACTTTTATTGCAGGTTCAAAGAAATCTGATTGGCCTTTGACAGAACCTCAACTGCTGCCAGGAAGGATGGGGGGAAGGACTAGTCCCTGAGGCACACCTCCACTCATATTATGTCATCGCTTAGCCTTAATGGACCCAGAAGTGGAAGGGGACACTGCTATACTGGGATTGAATGAAGGAGAGAGAATTTCCCTTCCTCAAGTAGCCACAAAGCTCTTTCTGAAAGATTGTATTTTTTTTTGTTTTACTGTTTTAATGCCTCTTATGGCCCCTCTTGGGGCTGTGTGCATCTTTAGTCTTTTATCATTAAAATCATGTGTACACTGCATTCCCCCAATATCACCTCTGACTCCATGATTTCTAAAAGTAAAAAATGTTTGGCCACTGGTTAAAGTCTACTCAGAAGCCTCTGTCAGGATGGATGTGACTTTTACTGTTTTTATTGAGATGTGAGACCAACTGTAGCTGTGAGGCATTTTGGGGTACTTGCACTTACATCTGGATTGTGCAATATTTGCCCATTCATAAGATAATGGGCTAAGCTGTAGCTGATCTTTATTAAATTGTCTTGTCATTGAAGCAGTTCACTTTTACATTTACTGCAGGCTGAACTAAAATATCATCTTAAAAAGGATAAAATCCTTGAGTAAAATAAGATTATTGATTGAGTTCTTCATATGAATGACGAACAATAAATCAAATTCAGATATCTTGTTTGCATAATGTCGTTACACTCCATAGTCAATACCTGGTGGAAGGAACTTTGGCAGCCGTTACACCAACAAATCATTTGTAGTATGGTTATTCCAAGCACAACTGAGCATTGACATTTGAGCATAGCACTAAATTACTTTAAATAGTGTAATTATCATTATCGAAAAACTAAACCGGATCCCAGCTCTGATGAGTAGTTGGTTCTCTTCTGGCTGTACTGGGTGGACATTTTAGGATTCTCGTTAAAGCCAGTTTATCAAAATGTTCAGATTAACAATGGGCAAACATACTTCCTCACATGTGTTCAGTTCTTGTCTGCACTTTGCTCTTTTATATCATACCCTCAATCATCTGGGACCAGTCTACGTTTCCCTGCTGAGATGCATCCCCATAGCATGATGCTTCCACCACCATGCATAAAATGTTATGGATCGTACTTGCCGGGTTAGCGGTACAATGTGTTTTGTATTTTCTATTTTGGAGTTCTACTGAGAGTCCCTTGGACTATATGGCTTTGGTTTTATGTACCTCTGTAATTGCATGCCTTCGTGTTGAAATCTGTTGTTTTTTTTATAGATCTTTTGTCAAATGCAAAGACTCATATTTTTCTCCTTGCTGCTAAATATAAACCATTTTATTGTTAACATTTGTATGTATTTGGAGACTCAGTGTTGTCAAAGATACAGCTCACAGTTCTTATTTCAACTCCATGGATGTTACGGGGGGTGGACAAATCAATGGAAACACGACATGGAAAAGGATTGTTACTTTGAAGTATCTAAACCACAATTACAAATGTGGCAGCAGAACTCACTGAGTACTGGGAGTGGACAAAATAAAGGAAAACGGTATACACAGCTCAAAAAACGAAGGCATCGCATTATAACACCAAGTCAGTTGAATTTCAGGGAAATCAATCTGGAGAGACAATAGCAAGACAACCCCCAAAAAGGTGAATGGTATGCAGGTGGTGGCCACAGACAGAATGCTGATCCATATGATCAGTGCTGCCAAGAAACACTACAGACTGCAGGTGGTGTGCTTCACCTTTTCATTTAACAACACTCGGTAACCGTTTTAGAACTGAGGAGACCAATTGCTGTAGTTTTGAAAGTGGAATGTTGTCCCATTCTTGCTTGATATGGGATTTCAGCTGCTAGTTCGGGGTCTCCTTTGCTGTATTAGTCACTTCATAATGCGCCAAATGTTTTTAATAGGGGACAGGCCTGGACTGCAGGCAGGCCAGTGTGCAAACAAACTCTTCAGAGCCTTGCTGTTGTGATAAGTGCAGAATGTGAAGTGGCATCTTGACCCGTGACCACTGTTCTCCTTTGCTGATGCACTTTGTCCGTGTTCGGTATATTCTGTCACAATCTTTGACACCTTTCCCCTTGACACATTTTATCATTTAGCTAATTCTGCTACTGATGCACCTCCGACGTCTCATGTTGCTTGAACACAGAAGTTTCAAAGGGATATATTTTAATTATTTCTACGGATCTTAAAGAACATAGTGGAATTTCAATTGTTATTTGTGTACACTACGTAATAGTGTAGTCATGAAATTGATAATGCATTGAGCCTTCCTGATACATCACTCCAGACAGCTTAACATCTACGTGTTGGAAACAACACAATAACAGTGTTGGAAACATCCCCTCATGGCTTGACTTTTGCTCTGACGTGCACTGTCAATTGTGCGATCTTATATAAACAGGCTTGAGCCTTTTCATATCATGTCCAATCAATTTATTGTACTACAGGTGGACACCAATCAAGTTACAGAAACATCAACAAGTGTCATAGTGCCAACAAATGCTATCCCTCTAATACCGTGGCTCATATATATCCCAGTAAAAAGGGGTATTTAGAAGGGACCTGATCCTTATTAGCTCTCTCTGAGAGTCTTGACACATACTGTACATACAAATGATCCAATAAAGCGCCCTCCTGTGGTCATAAAAGTGTTACACAGCTTAAACATAATATCAGATGGTAGCAATATTTCTGAATATCATTGTTCTTTATAAGGTAAAAATATTTTACATGTTTATGCAAATTATTTTTGCAAAGAAAATATTTGAGCAGGCCCCACAGCTAACTGAAGCATTGTTGACTCTTTTAACTTGCTGTTTGGGCAAGCAGTGTAGAGAAAAGCCAGATAGCTTTGTGCAGATGGTTTGGAGAAAGGTTTGCTGCAATGTTGAAATTCCCAAAGCCTGTTGAGAATGGTTGCAGGGCTCTAAAACACAATGTGGATTGTGGAGAAAGTGTTCCAAAAATTACTAGAGCATGCATTTGAGTCGGCTATAGATTTTTTTTATTTTATTTCAATTTCTCCTACTAATATTTGGTATTGTACCAGTATCTAACATAGGGGGAGAAGTTTATGTTTTGTATAGATGTGGGAAGCTTTCTCTGGCACAAACACAAAGGACCTTTAAACTGAAGATATGCAGTCTTTTAATCAGGAACACATCCAAAGAATGCTTCTCCGACCAGCTTCTGTCAATACTACTATCAAATTTATTCCAAACCTTTCTTGGGAGAACACACTGGATAAGCCACGTCTGTCCGTCATTTTGGCATAGATTTATTTCCCCTTCTCTTTTGAAACCTGCTTTTATGACCTTTGATTCTATCTTCAACATATGTATATTATGAAATCCTTCCCTCAGTTAATTTGCGTTCTCCTCATTTGACCATTGACCTGATGTAGAAAACGTGCAGGATCACAATTTTGGAAGGTTGGATCTAAAAATTCAAAAAATGTACTAGCCTTTGATTTGCATATATTTTATAGGTAAGCAGACGCTGTTGTGACTGGATCACTGTAACATCCATCCTTCCTTTACTAGCAAACGCTCTTAAATGTGTTTTTGTATTTTTATGGATTTTAAAAGAAATCCTAATGATGAAGTCTCTATTAAACCCTTTGCTATACAATTGCATATATAAAGTGTTGGAACACTTTTTACCATGTCATAAAAAATACAATGAAATTGAAGTACACTTTGTACTAAAAATGATTGATTTTAACTTCCATGGTTCAAAAGACAGCTGTGATGTTCTTATGTCTGTGCATTTACTCAATGCCCAATTAGCTGAGAATGCCCAATGCCCAATTAGCTGATAATGCCCAATGCGCAATTAGCTGATACTGCCCACCTCCAGAGATCTGTGATGGGGTATTCATTTCAAGGAACTAAAGCGCATGAGTCTGAGCAACGATTTTTAGTGAAAGTATTTTATTGTCAAATGACCTAGCACAAGTCATCTACACAGGGGTATCAGTAAAAAGTAGTAGTATTATTTAAAAAATCAAACGTTTTTTTACATATAGATTAAAAATGTTAATACATAACAAAAGGATCCTTTCACAAATCAATAGCAACGCAATCTGAAACAAGACACACATTTTGATACTTGCTATGTCCCTATTACAAACAAAACTATATGTCCCTAGCTAGCTAGCTAGCTAGCTAACTATCTCCCGCATAAAAAAGACGGAATATCTGGCAAAAGGTAGCAAAATAACTTCAATCTTACCTTTGACAAAGTAAGTCCCATTATCAAAGTCAGTGCCATTTCATTGTCACTGCATAAACAGTATGGTAGCTAGCTAGCATTACTTTCAAACTTCAAATCCGGCAGCCATTTTCATGGCCTTATTCTAGAAAGTTTGACTAACTTTAGTTGCTAAGCAACCAGCGTTCAATGTGGCTAGCAACCAATCGGCCAGTGTGGCGATGTTTTTAGCCATATACCATTTCCTAAACCTTGCAAAGAAATCTTCCACAAAACAATAGCAACGCAATCGGAAATGCACATTTTGTTATCTATCATATCTCTGTAGTGCTACAACTGTAAGGGTTAGGGTGGCTATAATATTAAATAAACATGTGAGATTACATTATGTGGGGGCAACCCCACTTAACTAGGAGCCATTTCAAAGAGTGTGGAAATGGGGTAATGAACAATATGAAGTCTTTAAATATTATAAATATAAGTGTAATAGTGCCTTTGAATGGTACCTTTATACAAGCTATTGTGCAATGAATGTGCATACCTAAAAATAGCCCAAAAAAACAATTGTGACTAGATCTTAAGAATTTAAGATCATATAATATTTTGTGCTGTTCTAATACATAACCTTCCTGTCAAAATTCATTGGAGGACAGGAACCAATGTTCCTCTCTACAGGAGTTCCTCAGTAATAGCTTTAAGAGCTGGTATTAATGTTTTAACAGCCCATGTCAGATGCCAGAAGCTTGTGACGGAAACAGATGCTTATCATTGAGTCCTCTAAGTTTCCTCTGATAGCCTCATTCAGAGGTTTTCAATCACCCACTGTGTGGGCCTTTCTAATGATGGGTATCACGCTCATCAGTCAAAAATGGGCCAAAAGGATATCTTTTCCCATTTCAGTGAAATGTTCCAGCAAATACAAGGAATGGTGAATACTTGCTTTATTTGCCAAACAATGTGTAGTAAATGTCTGAAGTCTTGGTGCACAATAACAGGAATGAGCTCATGTATTAGAAGCTAAACTAAACACAAAGGGAAAGAAAGTATGTTATTATGATCCAGTTTTAATTTACTTGGAAACCACTGTCTGGCCTAGAGAAACAAATTGGTAATCTAGTTTTTCCACTTTCTTTTACAGACGTTAGAGACAAACAGGGTGATTTTGGACAAAATCCTAAAAGAAAATAAAAGATATGGTTACATCTTTAACCGTAGATGTAACCAAATCGAGCTAAACATATCTATGTTCTTGGATAAGTGAATAGTCAGCTGCTTTGAACACTGTTACTTGATTTTCAGGCCGGGCCAATGTAAACTAGTATAGAAATACAGCCTCCAGATTCTACATTTGGTTACTACAAACACAGGGAAATATTCCCTCCGGTGCTGATTCATAGGCGTTACGATCCTTTGTGTCTAACATATGGGCGGGAGATTCTTTTTACCACCGTAACCAATTGACCTGCTGAACTAAGGAACACGGGAACACTGACAGGCGTCTGTGTTGAGCAGAATGCCCAGACTTTGTGTCTGCTCACTATACGACAGGCCCCATGAACCCTGTTCCTTTAATATCATGGGTGTGAGGGGTAATTGGTGGGAGGGAGACGGGGGGGTAGACAGACTGCCGATCTGACCGTCCGTGCTGGTACGTCTCCCCCCTGGTGGGAAATGTATTTGTAGACACTCCGCTGAGTGTGCGAACACTAAGGGGACCAATGAGATCACCGACCAAGAATGGGAGAACCCGATGTCAGCAGAGATTGAGGGGGATATGGTCAGCATTAAGGAACCATTATCAGGTGAAGATGCTGTGAAATTAATCATATTTGTCTTGGCTGAATTATAAAATACCACTTAAATGTAAAACATTTCAATATAGGTTTTGAGCTTTTGGTTGGTAAATTTGATTGGTTAAGATTTTGGTCTCTATTTCATGACCAAAAGCTTAGCCATTTAATTGAAAATGTGACCTTGTCTTTGAAGAGATTTCTTTTAATTTAGCTTTATTTTCTTGTCTCTTGCGCCTCAGCTAAATTTGGGTTTGCAACTAGGCCTAAAAGCAAATTTGCACTATGTTGACAAGAGTTTTGTAGAAGTGTTTTGTATAAAACAGACCCAAATGAATCAAAAAAACATTTAAAATTTTCAGATTATGCATACAATGTAAAGTATCGCTCACTGTTATACATACAACAGATTATAGGAGATTTTTAAAAGACTACTCTTTTTGGCAAAGCTTATTTTCAAGGTAGGTAAAACATGTAGCACAGTCTCTCATTATATAACAGTAACAATTGGAAAAAACATAAAGAAAGCAAACTATGCATTCCTACAAATGCTTTTTCCATTTATGACTGATGTAGTGTATATAGGCACAAAACTTACATCCTGTATATACAATTGTATAAATAAGACATTTGAAAGGCATACATAAGCATTTGATAGGCATTAAGTTATGTGGTATATAGACAATGCTGAACTCTGAGTTCCTGTTCACAAGGCTTTACCGCAGTATATTGGAATTATATCACAGACCCTTGAGATGCTCTTATTAAGAGAGCAGTACAAAGTGACTGTGGTATGCGTTCTTATACACCACGGCTATCGGCCAATCAGCATTCCGTATTTGATGGACCGGTTTATATAGAAATTGGGGTCCACCAATAAAACAGAGGTTGAGGGAAAGAAACACTGAGGCTTATACACCGATTATTGATCACTGGATTTTGGTGTTTTGTAATTTTACCCAAAGTTATGTCATTGTGTCTGTAATAAGATTAGCATTTTTTCACTCTGTGGTTTATGTTGGGATAACCTTGGCCAAAACATCACACCAACATCTGCCAAGTGTGGTAAAACCATCCGGGAAATGATTTAAGTCGCCTACCTGCTTTCCTTGCATTTAAATGTTATACTTACGTGCAATTACACTGTTAAAACAATCTTAGCCCTTCATGTACAAATCATTTTTTATTGAGTAATTAAAAGTTCCTATTCCTTGCTTGATACGATATGCGAGGCCTATAAATTCATCAGAATATTTACTTCGTAAAAATGTAGCGAATTTGTTCAAACAGATCAGTGGTCATTATACGGATATATACATAAAACAGATGATTCATAGAATCCTTGCTGCACGGCCATCATTGACGTGAAATGAATCGTTGTGCAAATTGTTAGATCAATGGGTAATTTATGTGGTAATGAATTGTGTTACATTTGTCTTTGGCGCCTCTTGGGCATTGTTTGGAGCGTGATAGGCCGCTTTCTTTTTGTATTGCTTTGAGAGCATGCAATTGTCCCCATGTTGGCTACATCGCGGCAGCAAGATCTGGGACGCCGGAGGAAGTGACGGGGAAGGGTAGCAAACTTACCAGAGAGGGATTTAACTTTTCATCAACAAGCATCGTGGCACAATTGAAATGGTCTGAACGAAGATACATTTTATACCAATAGTTGTGCCCCGAAAACGCTATCTTTACAAAATGCGGAGTACCTCAGAAACGCCGGATTTTAAAACTCCCTGCGGTTTGGTAGCCCACCCACCTTTGCAGAGATTTTACGATAGGGATTTCAGTCTGTTATAGATTGAACTTCATGCAGCCTGTTCTGGACTTTTTACAGACTTGCCACTTAAACACACGTTTATTAGTTCAGGTTTCATCAGTTTGGGAATGTATGCGAGGGATATATCTTCTGTGGCACCAGCTCTGAGTTGTCTACTAATTATAAGTGTTTTTGGAACCCTCGGGATTTGTTCAATATTAAAAGTACGAGTGCGTTTAAGTGATGGACTAATTGCAGAGGAGATTTTGGAAGCCAACAGTGAAAAGGATACCATAACAGTCGAGTTCAAGCAAGGAGATGGTACTCATAATACTGTGGTGTTTGATTACAAACGGGTGAGTTAAATCAATATTGTGTAGACACTCTCACTCTTTAACACACGATCAGGCGGCCTACATCTCTTTCATGGCTTGCACATACTATCTTGGCCTATGCCTTCTGTAACGTCTTCGGTTTATCAATTATAAATGATGATGTACCTTATATTCCATTACAAATCTACTTAATTAATTAACTCTCCCTAGGACATTACCAACGCGACAGAAATCGTATTAAATTGACGATCAATTATGATAACTGTAGCTTCCAACTGAGTGTGTAGGTCTTTTATCTGCAAAAGAACCCTTAGTTCTACGTACTTCTGACTGGAGCAATCGACGCTTTTCTATGTTTGCTTTGTGTGTAGCGGCCTTTACGTTCAAGGGAAACGGCACAACTTTTTAAGTCTGTATGGACGTATGCCCTCTCTCCCCATGCCTTTTCTTTACATTCGTATAGCAGAATGTCTTAGTGATGTAAGATGGTTCCTCGAAGTGAGTCTTTGGGCCAATAGAAACACAAATAGGAATATTTAAGTTCCTTGCTCAAGGGCACAACAGTTGTTTATAAAAAGCGATCAACTGAGATCCTCCCTTGTGTGTCTGCATCGGTCTGCATGAGTATGCCAGGGAAAAGCAAGACATGTTTTTAGCAGCAGATAACAAAATAGTAATAACCTAGACAATCCAAACGTCTGCCCCATGGTTTGTTCTATCTAGTTAGCTGGCCTAAAAGTCAACAGTTAACCTTTCCACCAGTACTGTTAAGAAATACATCCAACCAAGTTGGTTATTATATTTTTACTTTTTTATTTGAGTAGTCATGTCATTGTAGCTTAAACATTTTATTATCTTCCGATAGTTACATTTTGTACTTGTCATAAAAATATATTGCATTTCACATTAAAGTAATTTAGCTGACACCCCTATCCAGAGGGACTTTAATTACACACAGAACCTAGAAAGGACCACCGCACAACTCAGTAGTAGTAGTGGGAAGTTCACAATTTTACACAATTAATTAGTTATGTGCAAAAGTCAATGCTGAAAAGAAGACAGTAATTGGGTTATTTTAATCTTTGAAAAGTTGGAGTTTTAGATGTTTTCTGAATATAGGCAGACACTGCAATCCTAGCCTGAAGAGAAAGCTGGTTCCACTATTGATCTATGAGAAGAACAACAAGGTGTTGTCTAGAGTCATACCAAGATTCTTTGCTTGTCTTAAACTAGACAAGCCTTCCTGCGGAAGATGAGCATCTCCGTCTTGTCTAGGTTGAGCTTGAGGCAGAGGGCCGAGATCCAACAGAAATCTCACCAACTGGATGTTAGAAAGGTGAATGACAAAAAATAGTTTATAAAGTAAATAACCAAATAATATTAGATATAAGTTTAGGCTGTGTAAGTGTAATTAAAGCAATCATTTTGTGTATCCACATTAGCTTCTCCCAAAGGCATCCAACACCACCTGGTGTCGAGCACAAAACATTACAATAACAGTTTCATATGAGGATAGTATAACGTTGAGGGGTCATGGCATAATCTCTTCCAATTCAATATGAATTGATATCAGCCATGGCTTAAAAAATATCCATTAAATTAGGCTGAGCTAAGTCTCTGCCAGAACAGGCTTATGTTCAGGTGGTAGCAACTCCACAGCTTTGCTGTTGACCAAGCTTTTTGCCCCAGGGTTACTGCGTTTAGTGTATATCTGCAGTGGCTTTTGCTGGCTTACATTAAAGACGTAACGTTTGCCTGTCCAAGATGTACATGCTAACATTGCCACTGACCAAAGAAAATTCATAGTACCGTAACTATTTAAACAGAAGGTTTTTTTCTGCTATAAGAGGGTCACTTTTGATGACAGTGGAAAGTTCTCCATGGAAAATTATCATTCGTGATTTGATGTTTTCAAAAGAAAACAAGCAAGCCAATTTCAGCGCCATCTGTGAACGTTTAGAGATTCGTTTTTAACTGGAGTGTCAGATTTACCTTCACAAATATTGAGGGTTTGACTGAGAATTACCAATGTTGATGACTGTCGCTATTTGAACAATGTTAGCCCTAACCCCCACACCCATAACCTCGTGTGTGTTGGTGGAATTCTATCTGGGCCCAGATTGTGTTGTGGAGCAGAGGGGTAAACAGGGGTACATGAGCCCTGGGGTTACTTGGCCTCTCCACTGGGGGTACTTGAAAACACTCATGACACCATAGGCTTACTAGTGAAATTAACAATAGGGGGTAATCCAGGGGTACATCGAGCCGAGACAAATTCTGTTGGTGGTACAATAAATGAAAAGGGTTGGGAACCACTGTTGTAGAGAATTCAACTACAGCCTTCATACAGCATCCATTGCAGTGTAGTTAATGGTAAAATGCAGTCACTTAAAAAACAACATTTGTCATCAGCTGATGATTTTTTCTGTGTCGGTGATCAGTTATGGTTTTACTATAATGTATCTGTAGTCTTGCTCAAGGATTTCAGTTAAAAAAAACTAGAATTGGTTTAATTCTCTGTGGTGGTATTCTTAAGATGCACATTAAATCCCTGTTTAGCTTTTCTTCTGTATCCTCTGTCAGGGCAAATCCCTTTTAGCTTGTCGCTCAACCCTCAAATCACGTTACACTTCTGCTAACCATTCCAGTCGTTTGACAGTCACGTGTTTTCATTTGGAGTGGTTGTGCAGCCTGTGCTTTGACCATAAGAAACCTGCCTGAAGTCTAGTCATACACCGGACTGATCCTGCCCCCTCCCCCACCTCTCATACCTCATCTGCATCTGGTTGTATTACCCCCATGATGGAGGAAGTCCCTCCTCCTTGCATTTGTTAACCCAACCTATCCAGTTTACCTCACTTTGTTATCTGCACGTCCTCCATGAGGATCGGAGTGTTGTTTAAATAGTGGTACTTTGTTTACCGAGACGGCACTCAACCCAACAGGAGGGGTCAATGGAGGGACGGACTTGTCCTCCTTTGTCTGCTCGGTCAGCTGGGAGGCTGCCTTGGCTTTGAGTTTTGCTGGAGGATTTAACTATGAGTATTTTTCAATGCATGTCATTATTTGATAATAAACCGATTATAAAATATGTCACTTTTCAAGTAAATACCTCTATCTTTATTACAATCAAGTTATTAGTGAAGTAAACCTACATGGATTACAACGCCAAGTAAATAAAAATATGGGGTAAAGGAAGATTTGTCCAAACGAGATTTGGCTTCCGCGATCAACATAATTTTGGTCATGCTTTAATTCAGCTTCAGAAACTTGTCCTTTAGTGCCCTGTACAAGGAAACCGAGCTGCTAGCAGATTTTTCTGGAAGTCAATAACCCCAAGTCCCAGTCAATCACTGCGAATAATTGATTGTCTTTTGTCAGGACATGAAGGTATGTCTACCAGCAGAAAAATAAGAAATATCCCAGTGTGTTCTCCATTAGGAAACATTTAATAAAATGTACACTTCTTGAGCTGAAAAGGGATCCCAAATGTGTCCGATATCAACGGTTCTTCCTGGACACAAAAAAGTGAAATCCAGCAGGGAGAGCCAAACAGCCCTTTGGAACGTTATTTTTTTCAATGTGTACCATTATCTTTGCACGGTGACACATTAAATACCAAGGTGCCAATAAAATATGCCAATTATCATTTTGAGAGAAAAATACTTTTGAATGGTATTAGCATGAAATCAGGCAGTGAAGCGCTGTAGCTCAATATTTGTAGTGTTCAAGTGTGCCTATAATGTTACAATTAAGTTCAGTGGCAAACCATGGCTGTTGTACCAAGGGTGTCTGTGCATTTTCTACGCTTAAATCCCAGAGGCATAAGAATAATTATTTTCAGAGACATGGATTATTGATTTTCAGCAGAGAAAAAGTACACTAATATCTAGTTTACCCTCGCTCGCATACCCTGACCTACACTTTGATCAGCAATATCACAACAGCCAACTGGATTCTAATAAAGTAACTAGCAGCACTACTCACCAGTGCCACAACATAAAGGAGTTGACAGCTGGAGTTCCACAAAGACACCTGGTACATTTGATAAAAAAACGATCCACAAGACAAAGATAAAAACAGTAAATAAGCAGCAAAATTAAAACATATTTTTGTTCTATTCATTGATGTAATAAGCCAGTAAGCCCCAATCATGACAATTCTAAATTGAAATGTACTACTATTAATTCCCATTGCAAACATTATTATTATTATTATTATGTTCAACACACAAGTTAAAGGTTAGCTATTCACTCTTAGTTAGTGTCCAGATCCTGAGGGCCTGGATAGATTTAGTCTGCCCAGTGACCACTAAAGAGAGTTACTGATTGGATAATAATTTCTCTTTGGTTTTAACTCTGCTTGTTCCAACACAAGTTGAAGAAATATAATAAGACTTTTAAAATGAAGACAAGAAAGATTAAATCAATACAAAAGTAATAAAGTAATATGAAATTAAAATATATTTACAAAATATGTACTTTTGTTTCAATCCTTAGGCCTTCCCTGAAAGCGTAGAAGGCCCTGACGGTTCCCCAATGCTTACATGATGTTTCTTTTGTGTACATACTATGTAGCAACAGTATTAAACTTGAATCTTTTGGCATTTAGATCCTATTTTTTCATGCTTTGTAAAATGTATTGCTGAAATAAATGCAGTTGAGAACACAAGAAATCCCAAGTTTGTGAGTTAAGTGGATAATTGAGCATGATTACAACCAGATTTGTGAAATTTGTCACAGGATAAAAACATAAATAGAATATTCTAAGCTTTTTAACTAGCTGGAAAAACTAGTTAGCCCAGCTTAGCTAGCAATGTGTATTGCTGGTTAGTATACTAACATTCTATCCTGTTTCTATTTCATATTTCTCCAATCATTTTTCAGGATGTGAGGATCGTCCGAGCTTTGATCCTTGGGGAGCCAGAACGTGGCCAGACCCAGTACCAGGTGTTGTGCTTCGTCTCGCGCCTAAAGCACCACGAGGTCATCCCCACGGAATCCATGGTCCACCTTAGACAGGTGTGCTTTTATAACAAAATACCTCCTTTCTTTTCAATCAGGACCTTTGTCTTTGTATGTGAAGTACCAACGGTATTACCGTTTTTCTCAATCTCCTTGGTTCAGTTTTCGACGCAGTCTTGACATTCTCTTAGCTGTGCAATCATCACAACTCTTTTATGGGACAGCTCAACTCTACTGCATGTCTGCAAAATTGTAGTAACTCACCTAAAACATTTATTTAATACTTAAAAATGCCTTTCACCAAAATGTTATTATTGTGTCATTGAGCCGTACTAGACACAATGCTGTTGTTCACAGGAAAAGGATATGCACATTTGCATGTATACAATACATTTTGCAATGTGTTACAGGTAAACAGAAAAATCACATTTGCATGTAAATTGTAACATTTCCATATAAAGTCATAGATGGTGAGCAGGAAATTCTCCACCGCAAATTGCAATAACAATGAAAAAACTGGCAGTAACGTTCAAAAAATAAAGGTACGGCTAGTATGTCTCAATGACACAATCATAACACTTTGGAAAACTCCTCACAGTACATAAGTTCCCATCTTTTTAGTGAAAATCCTGTCACTCTTGTTGGTCTGACCAGAGATTTTTGTCAACATCAAATCTGATAATTTTCCTTGAGATGCACTGGAGTAAACATCTTCTTCCTATTCCTATTTCATTACCATGTCACCTGGAAGGTAATTTGCCAACATCAGACATCACAAACATTCCATGTCTTAGATATTTATGGAATATACATAAATAGATAGATTTTGATCATTAACTCTAACCCTAATTTTACATGTGTTAGCTCACACGATGAAGGAATGTTTAGACGCTTTGAACATTGTGACAATGTGCAATGCAGCACTGATCAACTCTGACCGTTCTGTCCAGCAAGACGTGTGCATGTAGGTTTTGTGCAAAATGAAGACAATTGTACTGCTTGAATGTGAGCAAGAAACTAATTGTTCGGAGATTTGAAGTTATTGTTTTGAAATCAAATATTTGAGATTTGAGAATTCAAATCCAAATTGATTGATAGAAACTGTATTAAAGGAGATATTGTGTCACAATAATGTTATTGGGGCTGTGTGATAACAAGACAGATAGAACAGTGTGCTCTCTATGCATCTCAATGCAACAACGGGACAGATTGAGGAACTGGATAGAAGGTTTTTTCATTTGATAATCAGTGAAATTTAAACATCCTTAAATGTCTGTATAGTGAGTATGGCTTTGTATTGTCTATTAACGGCCAACCACCCAGCTTTGGAGGTGGTATTACATTTCTTTGGAGTAGGTATTACATTTCTTTGCTTTTGAGAGGAACTGGCTAAAGTTCTGTGAAGTTTACTGCAATTGTACTATGCTAATGATACGCATAGTAAACTTAAGTGATCTCCAAACTACACAGATATAAGACATAAAAATATACCCATAAGTTCACGTGACTCTGAACAAGTAGAAAAACAACCTACACCTCAAAATCTCAGTTTAAAACTGATTAAAACTGCTTGACTTTTAGAGTAGAGGACCTTTTTTTATGTTACCCTGTTTTTCTGGCCAATCGTCATGATACTCCATTTGTTCTTGAGACTCTAGCTCATTGTTTCACCTCCTAGTGGACTTGGAACCGTCTTTATTGATATATGTCGGAGATAAGCGCATCCAGTGCTGTTCATGTTCTTATCATGTTGCTCACTCAACCAGGAAGTCCAGACCGCAATCCTCACGCACCAGATCATTCTCCAGTCTTCTATCTGTCCACTCCACATCAAATAATCACTGTGATCAGGGCCCTTCAGATGAGAATTATTATTGGACATGCTTTTTGTGTCTAAGGAACCCATAGTGCAGACATTTTGTTGGAGTTGACCTAGTTGACCCACAATTTACACACAAAACTAATAGAGGTTTCTTCCATTACTCATTTCGTTAGCAATGTTTGTCCTTTTTTGAATTGTGTCACGTTTTAAAATCCCACCGTTCTATGTTTGGGTTCTACAGAAGAACCCCCACTTGGTCCGTACGGCGGAGGAGAGGCGTGTGCTGGAACACCTCCACATGGACATGGTGGTGAACGCGAGTCACGCGGGGCCCCTCAACACACTCATCCACAACGTGTGTGAGGGGGCCCACCAGGGTTTTCACATCCGCAAATCCGACTGGCTGGACCAAGGTACGTTGGGCCCCCATTCAGCTACCATTTTAGTGGATATCTATCTCGGGGCAAAGAGTCCACTGCCATTCAGCTCAATAGACGTTCCTTGATTAAAAGTAAACGTTAAAATCTCTCCTGGTACAGAGGCCGCTGACTTCGAGCCCCTGCTCCAGATAGCCGATGCCACTGGTCTGCATCGATGCCCCTCCACTCTGGACCTGTGGCGGCCCTGCATGTGCAGCTATCGCCTGCGTTTAGAGTGGATTCCCTGCCTGCTCAAATACTGCCGCAGCCGCCGGGACACAGCGGGACGGGCCAACCCATACAAGTGTGGAATCCGGAGCTGCAGCCAGGGCTACCGCTTTGACTACTATGTCCCCCACAGACTGCTCTGCCCGTGGGACGAGGAGACATGAAGCGGCCCGTGTTTCTTCTGGTCCTGTCGTGGAAGGTGTTTGACCTGGTGCTCATGTGTGGAATGAGTATGGCAGGAGTATGGCAGGTGTATGGCAGGAGTATGGCACATAAGTAGCCTTATTGTGGGGTAATGTGTAACCGTGGTATTGGCCATGGCATCTTGATGCTTCTGGGCAATGGAGTTTGCACCGTGTGCTTGGATTCAACCAGACGGTAGTGTTTATACTGTAACAGTATATAGCTGGACAGGATTGAGCTAAACAGGAACAAAGTATTGAATGTTGGGCATTGTTACGATGTTATTGTATGCCCATTATTCTTTAATAGATTAGCATGACATTGAAAGGAAGTTGACAACCTCCAACCTGAAGAGCCTGGCGTTGTGAAATGTTCTTCAGGCAGCTTACATGTAGGAATGTTTAATTTCGTTCTTGTTAAGATTTGTTGCTCTTTGATTCACAATATTTTCTCAGGTTTACTATCTTAATAATATTGGATTGAATAAAGAACATGGTAGACTGAATTTTCTGTATCCTTTATGGGCTCATATATTTATTTAAAGTGCCAGACAATAAATTCTATTACAGACAGCCGTTTTGCATGTCATTGTAGCTGTACGCTAATTGCTCTTGTAATGTATTGCCTCATATATCTCTGTGATGAACGTTTATCAACAAATGTGATCTGCTGTGCATAAGCACCAAAATGGAATCTAAACCCGATGTTATTTACAATAAAACCATATATACCATTGGGTGATAGTAAGTGCCTTAATGTTTCACATTGTTGTATACTTTTAAAGTAATGGTTCAATAATGTAAATATTGTGCAATGTGTTATAAAAAAAGTGTTTCTCTTTGATAATTAAATTCATACTTGCCTCCACACATGCTTCTTTCATTGGTTATCATATGGCAAAGTTATCATTTGGTTTGTGAAAATGTTAACATCACAGTGAAAAGAGCATCTAAAATATGTTTTCATCTATTCATCCATCTAACCACCTCCAGTTTCACTGCCCTCTGGTGGCGACTGCACTGAATGCTCTGTTAAAAGCACAATTCACCCCATTTGCTTACAATTGTATTCTGTGGTCTACATATAAACATGTGAAGCGCTTTTTTTGCCAGCAGTCAGAAAGTGTGTTTATATCAGCAGTCAGAAAGTGTGTGAACATCAGCAGTCAGAAAGTGTGTTTACATCAGCAGTCAGAAAGTGTGTTTACATCAGCAGTCAGAAAGTGTTTTTACATCAGCAGTCAGAAAGTGTGTTCATATCAGCAGTCAGAAAGTGTGTTTACATCAGCAGTCAGAAAGTGTGTATATGGATACACAGCCTGAAACCTCTAAGAGCAAGCAACGACAAGACAGAATCAGGAGAATGACCTGTGCCTGAGAACAGACGTTCCGGCCACAACCCTGCCATGTTGTTTAGATATACCTGAGTGGCTGAGGGATGGTGTGCCTCTCTGTGTCCTAAATACTTCCTCCTTTCCTAAACTGTGTATTCGGACCCTTGGCCAAGTCTTATTGTACATTGACACTTTGTAAAGTCTTTTATTTTAAAACACTGACACTCTTAAGTCAGTGATTGGATGGTGACATTGGTTTTATGTTTTGAAATATTCGTTAAAAAAAAATAACAAACTGAAATATGTAGCCCAAAAGCAACTTCCAACCAACCTGAAGAACCTGGAAAGAATCTGCTGAAGTGTCCAAAGCTGGTGCAAGAAAAAAAAAAAATGGTGCCCCACAGTGCCATAAGATTTGGCCACATAGCTTAGTCTCATCTAAACACATTGTTTCTCACATTGCAGCTCGCTCAACCACACGCTCTCAAGATGCTTGGAGTAACAACTTGTTTCTTGCCAGAGAGGATTGTTAGTCCCTTTGTGGAATCTCTCAAAATTCTCCTCGTTTGTGCTCTTTTGCGATCGGGTTTTTAGTGACAACCTCTTCCTGGCTGTGCCTGGGTGATGTGATGCATCTCCCACTTCCTGACCTGTGTGTGTATCTGTATGTGCATGTGTTATGTGTGTTCATCGTGAAGGTTTATATCCAGTGGCGTTACAGATGAAATGTGGTTTCAACAAGCAAACCAAAGAGAAAGGCAACGTCGCTGTTTACTTAATCCACACTGTCATTTTCCCTCTGCACATACATGCTCTCTTGATGTTTCTTAACCTCAGCCAAAATACGTTACATGAAGAAATATACAATTTGTGCTATGAAAATAATTCAATTCCATTTCATTTTTTAATGTCTAGACCTGTAATTGTTTTTCATAATCTGTGAATGACACAGACGGTGTGGTAGAATACTGCAGTTAAGTCCATGGTGGTAAAGGTGAAACCAACATGGGTTACGGATAGGACAGAGGTTCGACCCAAACAGCCCAGTTGCCCTGCATTTTAAAGAAAGAGAACATTTGTTATATGAGTTATTTTATTTTGTGAATGAACAAAACACACAAAGGGCCAACATAAGTTTCTTGGACACTTTATTCCCTAAAGGGTCTTTGTATAGTATGTTTTTGTGAAGGACTTTCTTTCTTACTCACATAGTGCAGTTACAACCTACTGGCCATTTGGGTTATTCAACCATTCATTGAAATAACCCATTAGATCACAAACTATTGTCAAATGATTGGACTACACCCGTTTAACCTTTACTTTTGAGGAAGCTCCACAATTCCCATAAGCACTGTATACTGGCCAGTACCTAATATATAGCATTTCATAGGTGTACCAAGGATTATAGATCTGGTTTAACATGCATTGTATCCTCTGCAGTTGAAAGTATCCTGTATATGCCCTTTCTATTGAACTTCTGCTTTTGTCTGTATTTTATCATTAAGTTGAGATGCTGAGCTCACTCTTAACAACATGGAACAACCTGCAGTAGCCTACCACTCCATCTGTCATTTTCACCACCAGCTGATGATCCAGTCACAGTTCTCTCCATTAGGTCAGTAAACACTAATTCCTTCCAGGGTGAGAAATGTACCACGGCAAAAATAAGTGTAAAAAATAAATAACATTGGCTTCACTTTCTTTAGATGTCAAAGTTACGATGGCAACATTTCCGTGGCCTTACTTTGAGGTTACACTTTTCTGTTATCATAGAAAGGTCAAGATACTCTGCAAAGACTGCAGGCTATGGACTGCAGCACAGTCAACACCATAAACCCTGAAATGAGGAGAATGTCAATCAGCCTTCATCACTGGCACTACATACTTAAAGTATAATCTTAAGTATTATCTAATATCTGTTTATGTATATGTTTTATACTTAAACACTAGCAGACAGAACAACACAAGAGTTCTTATGAAAATGTACTTTCGATCACACACCTCTAGACCAAAAAGAAAAACAGGAGCTAATACGAGGACCCCGTGCCTTACACCGTAAGCCAAATATTACCTGTTTCACCACGGATATTGTGTGGCATAGCCAGTGGGCAAGGGCTACACCCAGTTTGGCCGTCTGCCCATTTGTTTGTTCCATTGGTAGATTTAAATCTTGTTCGCCGTGACAAATTAAAGTTATGGTACTCCCTCCACAGCTCGCTCCTCTGTGGCACCAGAGCGACATGTTTAATTTCAGCTCGCATTCCACTTATTCATCCCACTATACAAAAGCATACACACACAGACCGAAGAGCAACTTCTGGAAGTCCGCCGTCAACCCATTGTTGTTTTATGCAAAAAAACTAAGACGGGATAGGACACACAGAGATACTTATGCAAATGACTCTGTAGCTGCCTGCGTGGGTTACTGAAAAAGGTGAATGCTCCTCCATTAACCCACTTAGGTAAATGCAGATGAGCACTGGTGGATTTTAGACACTTACATCCCAATAGTAGAATTATTTAGATACAAAAGGGACCTTTTCACATAGTGGCACCTCAACCAGTATTCTCAAAAATTCTTCAATTCAGGTAAATCATTAATGTTATTTGTTTGGACTGAAAATAGATTTTTAGGTAGATGCTTATATTCAATATATTATATTATGGTTAACATGTAAGTCATTTCGACTGTGTCTATTGACTTAATTCATTTGGTTTTGACTGAGTTCAGATAAGGAGGAGAGCTGAATCAACTGTGGTGAATACTGAATGAGGATACCCTCCAACTTATGAATATTATAACAGCAATCACATGTGGGAGAACATTTGAAAGTACACCACATTAGAATAACCTCAAGATCATTTTACTGGAAGAGTTGAGTGCTGCATTGTCCCAGCGAAGTTACAATCCTTTAGGAAAATCAGCAGTATTTATCATTACAGATATTAAGATGAGCACAGATGGAGTGGAACACTCAGAGGCTCACCATGAACACGCAGGTAAGGATTCTACCTGACTTTTCAGGTTTATTGCCTCTTTTTGGACATCATGCCACTATGTCTTGTCTAGCCTCTCTGAACAAATTAGGAGAAAATATACATTGGAAAGTGATCATGTTCACTTGTGTTAATTGCACCTGCTAAAGAGTAAACTTTTTTATAGTCACATTTTCATAGCATTCATTTACTTTCAAGATTTCGTTATCGGGTCACTATAGGTAACAATGTTTTTTTACATGAAAAAAGGATGTTACTTTTATTATTTATTTATTTGTACTTTTGACAATATAACACATCTTACAAATCTTTTAGTGTTTAGTGCCCCTAAATCGGGGGGAAATACTACACACAGCATCTATGCTGAGTGTGAAACTTTTACATTGCTATGGTTGTTTTAATCCTAAAGCCTTATTTCTGTAGTTGTAGTGAATCTGTACTTTCGTTTTGTTAACTTTAGCATATATATCAAGAACAATGTAAATGCGACTGAGCATTTCTTGCACAATCCTTGACTGAAGTCTGGCATCATAGTGTGTAGACTGCCACAGTGTAAATATTTCCCAGTATAATCTTTCTGGTTGAAAGTATCTTGTCAACAGCCAACATTGTCCCCTAATAACACCGGGAACATGCATTTATAAAATCGAATGTGTTGATTTTGTCAGTTGGAGGCTCTACCAGGATGTACTATATGTACCCTCAATCTGTTTGCAGAGAGGCCGCCACAGCCCCAGGCTAAAGTGACATACGGAACTTAATGAAAATGTGGAACTTGGATTCAGAGTGAGAGAGAGACTTTTCTAGTGTATTGAAGCAAATTCATTGTTTGGATTTTTATTAATTGTTTTCACTAATTAGGCTTTTGATGTCCATCATGATGTTGCCTCAGGTAACTCGTGATTTGAAAGTATTTTTAAAAATCATTTCTAAACAAATGGTGAACAATTTAGACACAAATAATGAATCACTGTTCCTACGTTTTTAAGAAGCATTTATTAGCATGCTAGGCTTATTAATTATATATAGCAACAATTGGATTCCACAAGTCTTCTGACACTTGCCAAGGTTTTACCCACCTGCCTAACATTTACCCACCTGCCTAACATTTACCCAAATGCCTTTCATGGAATCCAATAGGCTGGGTTAACATTTACTAGGCTACCATGCTGGAGGAAAATACTTTTTCATAAAAATGTCTGAAAAGACAGAAAAACTCTTTAAAAACTAAATTGAAACTTGTTATGGTATTTTAATTTTGTTACAATCTGTATATTCTGAAAAATAAGTAAAGGCATATGTATTGACCCGGTCTTAATGCATCCCTGGCCCATAGGTGAGAAAACCTAAATTGCAGCAATTTGAGTGTTGCAGCAGATAGTGTCATGTACCTTTACCTAAGTTCAATAGATGTCATTTCAAGGCATATAACCGCATATGATTTCATATTGGCTAAGAATAATTAACATAGCATTATTTAAGACCATCACGTTTGAGAAATAAATATAAAAATGTACCCAGCAATATTATCATGCATCCTCTGACATAGCATTACTGAGTAATGTTTCAAAAAGAGCACTTGCGCTAAAAATTTTAACAAGTTTTGTAATGAAGTATCAAGCTGTCTATTTCCTGATTGGACAATATATTGGTTTTGTGTAATTACAAATTTAATTCCACAACAGCGTGTCTTGTATTTAGACACTTAATTTACATCACAACTCTCATCACAATAAATTCTGACTGCAAACCTGCATGAGTAGTCATCCAGTGCATGCAACAGACTATTATAAATGTCAACTACTCTAACAGCACTACTCAGAATGTTGCTAAAGGTTTTTGGTGTCATAGGTATGAGTAATGCAGGAGGTGGCACTGGGTGATCTTCAGTGGCCAGGCAATTAGAAGACCATCATTCTGTCTGTACTGTAATAGTCCATTATAAGGCTAGAACAGCACAACAAATCTAAAAGAATGACATTACATTAAGACTTGAAGGTCAGTCAATCCAGAATATTTCAAGAACTTTCAAAGAGCAAGCACAAACAAACAAGTGCTATGATGAAACTGGCACTCATGAGGTTTGCCGCAGAACATAAAGAACCAGAATTGCCTCTGCTGCTGAGAATAAGTTCATTAGAGTTACCAGCTTTTGAAATTGTCAACCTGAGATTTGAACTTCACAGAGTTCAAGTACCAGACACATCTTAGCATCATGGAGGAGGAGGGGTGATGGTGTGAGGAGGCTTTGCTGTTGGTGATTCATTTTGAATTTAAAACACAGTCAACCAGCATGGCTAGCAGCATTCAGCAGCAATACGCCATCCTATCTGGTTTCCGCTTAGTGGGACTCCAATTGGTTTTTGAACAAGACAATGACTCAAAACACAGCTCCAGGCTGTGTACAGACTATTTCACAATGAATGAGAGTTATATTGCTGCAACAGATAACCTGCCCTCCACAATAACCCTACCATAACACATATGAGTTGGACCGCAGAGTAAATGAAAAACAGCCAACAAGTAATCAGCATATGTGGGAACTCCATTGCATCCTTATTTATTTGAGTCTGGCATCATGACATTGTTCACTTTAAATGTCAGTTTCACAGTAGCCACCAGGCAAGTACGCTAACTGTTCAACGACGCTAAGCAGAATTAGCTATTTTCTCATTCACAAACTAAATGTTGCAAGACAATAGCATATCTGAATAATTATTGCTAACTAGTACTGTAAGCACAATAAACATAACTGATTAATCCCCCTCAACTACATGTACAGTTATAGCCTATAGTATATGCAGCGTGAGTTGTAATAGTATAATTAGTGTGCAAAACGGATCATGCTGCATTCTATTAAGATAGCTACGGTACGTTAGACTTTGTAGCTACTGTTGAGATAAATAATGACACAGTAAAGGTAGGGTTTAACTCTGCCGTGCTAGTCTCTACGTGAAAAGAGGTACATACAACTTGATGTGGCATAACTTAGCTTTGGTTGAGATGCTATTACTATTTAAGGATAGTCTGAATTTAATTTAAATAGCCTACAAAACACAATTGTATCAACTGTAACAATAGGTTTTGATGTAATCCTGGCCAGTTAGCTAGCATGCAAGGCAAAGTTTAGAGGTAGCAGGCGGTTGTGCGGGACGGGGGGAGACACTGCGTAAGTGCTTATTTATGTACGGAAGTTTAACTGAGATCATCAAGACTTTAGACGTTTCGAGTAATTGCTATAAAAAAATCTGATGTGAAGTTGTAAACATCAAAATTACAACCCGAGGAGCTCACTTCATATCACATTGCATTGTGAACACATTTTTTACGTCCATACCTTACGGTACAGACATACTTGTCTATACACAATTATACACAACCATCTGAACATCATCCTGAGAAAGTACATGTGTACTTTGCAGTTCCTCAAAATACACAGTTCGCATATTGTTGTCATTATTCAACAATGTATATTGGTGGATATCCCATTTAAGCAACCCCTGATATATTCTATCTATTGACAAAATAGGGTAGAGACAGTTCTAACAATGGAAAGGCAAGTATTCAGTGGTGTAAAAGTGGAGGCAGATTGGGAGCTCTAATGTCAATGAGAGGCGGTGGGTACAACAGGTACAACCCAGTACCTGGCCATTTACAGTTTTCTGTAAATGTCCAGAAAGCCACAGGCACCCACATATAAATACACTTGTAACTTAAAAATCACAAAACATATTATTTAATGAGGCTTGCGTAATATGAAACTCTCAGAGACCTTCATCTAAGCAAACTCCCCACTTAGTTTGCTTATTTAGCGTTGACAGAATCATCGTCTTTGCTTTGTTAAGGGGCATGGGGACAAGTCAGGTGACATACTTATACACTGCAGTACCACTAGGTTGAGGCATTATTGAAGAAACCATTAATGAAATACTTAACCATAGCCATTACCAACCATGGTACTTTGCATTATGTGAAGCAAATTAGAATATTTTTTCCAGAGCTGTTTTACCACAGAATTAATTGTGATATTACCATTATATGGGAGTTAAAGTTAATTTTCAGAATTGAAAGATTCTAACATGCTCGGATGCATGATGTTATTATCTCTAGTCTTGGCCAGATGTAATTACGTTATAAATAAGGGGCAATTTGATGCTGCCAGACAAGCCAGAATTATAGTAATGCAGTAATAATACAGCAGTACTATAATATTTTGTACCATCCTATTTGGCCAATTCCATCACAGTTCCATGAAGTATAATCTGAGTAATACCCCTGGGGGATGTAAACATTACAACGGAAGGTCCTGAAAAGGTTGCCACAGCTACGCTGCTGATTTGCATGGCTCCATGATTTCCATACTGGAAGTTAGGCCTTAGACGGTTGGTGGGGGTGGGGGAGAAATATTTCCATACTCTGGGTCTAGCAGGCACCGTGCTTGCCACAAACTCCCAGAGGACCCATTTGAAATTCAAATGATTGAAGATTACCTGGTATAGACGACCTTTGAACTGTCTGTCTATCTCTTGTGGCATCATGGTATTGTAGTGTGTGGGTGTGTCGTCCATATGGGTGCTTGGATGTTTGTTTACATTATACTTCTGATGAAGACATATACAAACGTGTGTTGATCATTATTTTAGTTGCATTTATTTTGTATTTATTAAGGACTTTGATTTCAATGGGAATGACATTCCTACATGTGTTTTGCTGGTAGCACTATTTTACTATATGAATAAAGAAGTATTTCATCATTTGTTTACATGTATATATCCTTGTAATGTGCTTGTTATATGTGTTATGAGCATTAAAACCTGTACAACTCTACATTTCTGTTTTAAAATTAAGGCGCTTTTATAAAACCTTCTACGTTTATTTAGGATTTATGCCTTATTACTACACCAACAATGTCAAACTATTAATATGCTTAGGGATTGGCCATTTTTTTTATATTTGACTGAGTAGTAATGTGTATTTATTTTCTTCTGCAGACATTGAACAAAATGGAATTGACTTTAACAGACAAGTGAGTATAGAAAACATAAAATGCTGACTTCAGATGAGCTCTCCATGAATGAGATTTGTTTATAGTGCGTTCCACATTCTGTCTGAAAATAAATGTTTACTCCATGCCATATGTCTTTACCATTGATCTTGTTCATGGAAGATTTGAAAAATGTTGATATGATCTGAACTGTAGTCTGTGTAAATGATGTTACAACCTGTAATATTGCATTACATGAACTGTATACAACTGCTGATCAGTAGATGTTCCTACAAAATGTAATTTCCACTGTGTAAAAACCTCAAAATATTCACAAATGACTACTATTTCTGTATACTTGTATTCCTATACAATGTCGGTCCAATTGGCATTGGGATCAAGTTAAAGGGCAGTTTATTGTTTTAGTCCTGGGGGTTACAGGAACTGCTGCGAGCTCTGGCCAGATATTTGCATACTGCACTGCCTGAGGGGAGGGTGTTCATCACAGTTTGTACCTTGTTTAACAAGTCCAGCAGCCTAACCCAACCGGTCCAGACACACACACACATACACACACTCTTTACCTCACTCTCTGTATAACAACATATGCCTAATATCAGCCTGGTCTTTCAAGGGAAAACAACAAGACAGTACAGATGGATTGTTATCTTTTTAACGATCCAGAAACAGTATAGTGAACAATACTGCATTGTGATTGGTTCCCAGATCAAGACAGAGGACCTCAATGATTCTCCCCATTCTGTCTCATCACACAAGACATGCCACCTGACACAAGGAGCGGCGATCCCTGGCAGCCAGCTGTCTGGGGTAGGTCTCTCTTCATGCCTCAAAAGACCAAGTGTCGTATGTATCAGTTGTGTCAAAATGTTGTAGTTGACTATTGTAGCTGGAAGCTGATTTTCGATGTGATATCTAGATCGGTATTAAGAGGCCCATTATCGGCAATCATCAGTCCTGTGTTCCAATCTGTGCGGTGTTCTTTGGCATCTGTGCTGTGTTCCATTGTGTCTGCTAATCCAAGTTTATGATTTTAGAAGGCTAGAGGATCATTACAAAACCATTCTGCAATTATATTAGCATAGCTGAAAACTGTGGCTATTCTTGTTCTGAGAGATTAAAGCTGTTCCACGCGAGAAATTGCCAAGAACCTGAAGAATCCACACGAAGCTGTGTACAGCCGTGGCCAAAAGCTTTGAGAAGGACAGGTTTAGAAAAGGATTGCGGCTGCAGTGTTTTTAGATCTTATTGTCAGATGTTACTATGGTATACTGAAATAAAATTACAAGCACTACAAGTGTCAAAGGCAATTATTGACAATTACGTTAAGTAATTATTACAATTTCTCTTCAAGAATTTGTGGGGTTTGGTTTTTCCAACCGCCTCTTGAGGATTGAGCACATGTTCTCAATGGTAATGCGGTCTGGGGAGTTTCCTGGCCATGGACCCAAAATGTAATGTTTTGTTCCCCGAGCCAATTCGTTTTCACCTTTGCCTTATAACAAGGTGCTCCATCATGTTGGAAAAAGCGTTGTTTGTCACCAAACTGTTCTTGATGGTTGGGAGAAGTTGCTCTCTTCTTTATTCATGGATGTGTTCTTAGGCAAAATTGTGAGTGAGCTCACTCCCTTGGCTGAGAAGCAACCCCACACATGAACGGTCTCAGGATGCTTTACGGTTGGCCTGACACAGAACGGATGGTAGCGTTCACCTTTTCTTCTGCAGACAAGCGTTTTCCGGATGCCCCAAACATTCAGTAAGGGGATTCATCATAGAAAATTACTTTAACCCAGTCCTCAGAAGTCCAATCCCTGTACCTTTTGCAGAAAATCTGTTTTTCCTTGCTGACCTTCTTGACACCAGGCCATCCTCCAAAAGTCTTTGCCTCACTGTACTTGCCTGCTGCCATTTCTGAGCAAGCTCTGTGCTGGAGGATCACTGACTTATTGTCAATTAATCTGATCCCTCTTCATGACATTCTGGAGTATATGCACATGGTTTTGGGGTGGTTTGGTGGTGGAAAGTGGAAGATATCAGATTACCTCAACAAATGGACAACAACATTGCCAAGTCTGAGGTTGATGCAAATGGAGTATTATAAGACAAAAGCAAAGTTTGAAGGACACACTTAGTATTTAAATAGAAAATCATGTCAGTGACTATATTTCCTATTCATTTTGCTATATTTTTATATTCAACCTTATTTAATGTATGTTGGAAAACAACATACATACATTTCAAACTTAATTACCATAACCAAGTGACCCCATACTTTTGACCGGTAGTGTAGATATATCATTTTCTATGACATACTTGACACATGAATTACACGTCACATCAGCTGCACAGATTTGTCCCCAGCCTCGTGTATGTCACTTGAGTCATTATTATAGTAACTATGTTATATGAAAGGTTCAAGTCCACGTCTTTCTTGTGAAAGGCTTAGGTCTCTCTTGCTGACAACTCACCTGGCTAAATAATGGTTAAGTACACAAAGAAAAGTAATACATGACGTTTCTCTTTCTACAGGATCTCTCCTCACTCCACACCATGCAGCAGCTGGTACTCATGCCAGGCTCACACCACCTTTCATCCCCGTCGTCTTTCCTCCTCTCACAGACACAGAACACTGGGCACCAAGGTACCAATGTCCACCTTCAAATGACAGAGCTGCAATAAAGATGTCAAAACATTTATTTATGAATATTTCGTTGAACTAGTCACCTAGAGACCTGGAAGCTGGAAGGAAATCTGTAATGTTTAAGAAAAATAGACAATTGTTACTTTCTCCTGTGTAGCACTTCTGCAGCAGAACATCCTCAGCTTTCCAACCCAGAGTCAGTCAAGCCACCTCCAGCACCAGCCTGGTTTAGCACTGACACCGCAGGTAATACGAAATGTCGCCAGCTGACAGGATTAGAGATCTGATGATGCATTTCTTCATGTTTACTGAGATCACACAGTACAATACAGGTCATCGGGATCCTTGAATTTCCTGACAGTATTAACCCTTTAAAAGAAAAATATCTCAGGGATTAACACCTCTGTTTTGTACATTGCCGTGGACACAGAGTAAATTGTTCCAAGGTTAAGTACAAAACAGAGGTGTTTATTCCGCTTATACTACAGTACATAAAGTATATTTATGAACATTTAGTAGAAGAAGCAGAGTGTTTCCATTTGTATTTACATGTTTTATTAAATCATGTATTCTTTCTATGAGGGCTGATAGGACAAATTAAATACACAATGAACATAAGGGACTACAATACCCATATGTTCAGTTTCCAGACAGAAAGTTTTCTAACGCTGATATTGTATTTGCTTTATATCATCCATTCAAACTCCTTTCTCCTCACCTCTGTCCGCTGAAGGCCATGAGTCGGTCGGGCCTGACGTCCTCATCCATGGAAGGGCATCTAGACATGGCCCACGTACAGGTCCCCAAACACTTAGGGGCCCCCCAGCCAGATGAGCCAAATGACCTGGAAGAGCTGGAACAGTTTGCCAAGGCCTTCAAACAGAGACGCATCAAACTGGGTTTCACCCAGGTACAGACTGAGGGCCAGTCGCTCAAAACACAATACAAACCTATTTGTTGTCTCCAACCTGCCAGACATACTGGAACACTAAGTATGTTTACTGCAGTCCATACAAGTGTGCCCCTGGGGTAGGTTAGGGGTAAATGTATTGCTCAAGGGCACAATGTCAGTATGAGCACATGATATTCTCACCAACTACTTTCTCAACTGTCACCGCAAGGATTTGAACCGGCAACCATCTGACCTATCTGACAGTGTCCCTGACATTGATTATTGATATGATATGCCACCTAATTGTTGGTCATGCTCATTCTTACATATTTTTAATCTCATACCTTTTTCAGACAGAACCTGCAACAGTAAGTGGTCGATAGTGATAATCATTCTGACAATAAAATGTCTGAAAAAGGTAACTGAGGAAACATCTCCAAGGTATCTACTGATCAACAGTGGTGGCAGGAAGCCACGCGTTTAGAGTCTCAGACCAGTAACATTACGGTTAATAGATGTAATCTCTGAGCAGACTGGGTTAAATATCTGTCTCTCTGGCCCTGAACAAGGCAGTTAACCCCTAATTGCTCCCCAAGATATTGCTCTAAGATTTTTTTGTCAACTTATTTATTTGGAGCAGTAAATAAAATATGTATACATTTAATACTGGAATTGAATGGTGGGTTTCTGTGTGTATTCAGGACAGGCTGAAAATGCTTTTGTAGGCTAAAGGCTGGGGATAGGTTTTAGGGTTAGAAGTAATGTTTAGGATTAGATATAAGCATAAAGTAGGCCTTTGCTGACAAATTGCCTAAACTTTAAATGAAACATGAACCAACTCCAAGTGACTTCCCCCTGACATTGGGTGTGTCTGTTCTTGGCTTAGAGCCTATCTGACCAGTCTAATTAAGCTCCTCCATAACTAGCAAGTGGTCTGTATTCACGGGCATTAGTGTCCACACATACATAGACTATATGAAATATTCAAAGTCCTTCTTGATTGAGTCCTTCTGTTCCAGGGTGATGTAGGCCTTGCCATGGGGAAGCTGTATGGGAACGACTTCAGCCAGACAACCATTTCCCGCTTTGAGGCCCTGAACCTGAGCTTCAAGAACATGTGCAAGCTGAAGCCACTACTGGAGAAGTGGCTGAGTGATGCAGGTGAAATAGAGTATTATGTGGTAACCCTTTAAAGGATCCTTTTTGCAGAGTTATTTCAGTAGTTCGAGTGAATGAGCTCCTGTTTAACGAGGCAGCTAGCACATATGGAACTTAGTGTAATACCTTTGGAATATTACTAGATAGCCAATAATGTCCCTCACAATAGCAGAACAGTGTGAAGAAGTGTGTGAGTAGCAGTCGTTTGTGCCCCACATTCCCTAGGGCAGTTCCACCGTCAGAGTAACCATTTAATCCTCTTTTTAAATTTTTCAAGGTTTTGGCATACAGAAGCATTACCTTGGGGCTAACACACCTAATTAGATTGGTCGGCTAATCAAGCCCTTGATTAGGGTTTTTAGGTGTGCATGTTCAGGCTTACAACAACATTGTGAAATGTCTGGGGGTTCTCTGTTGTACAGGACTCTCACGTTCATTTTTTCACGTTCATTTTTTTTTCCACTGCTGTCATTAGGATATATACATATTTTACATTTACATCATTTTTTTATTGGCAGGCAAGTTGGCATGGATGAGTCATGTCTGCCATCTTTTTTCACTTTAGAGAACTCTCCCTCGGACTCGATGAGCAGCACTGCCTCTTTACCCCCACTGATGGAAGGCTACGGAAGGAAAAGAAAAAAGAGAACAAGCATCGAGACCAACATCAAGCTCACCCTGGAGAAACGCTTCCTGGACGTGAGTGTCTGAACCCTAATACTGTGCCCTGCACATCCAACCATTATTGCATCCATTAGGAACTGAAAGTTTAAGACATATTTAAATCAACGAAAGCTGATCTGACGTTTCTCTGACACTGTATATCTGGTGCTATGAAAATGTACTTTTCAGCACAGGTGAAGAAAGCATTTTATGCTAGGAGATTATCCAAACCGCATAGCAGATTACGCTACCATGAAATCACTTGCAGGGAGTAGTAAGATAACACCCTAGACTGCGTGTTTATTGAATCCAATTAGGAAAGATCATAATGAGATCATAATGCAAACACTGTGAACCCAGATCACAAAATTGGGGGGCTCAAAACAATGACACAATGAAAAACAGCAAGTTGGATTTTTAGATCAATAATTTGTTGATTTCAGAGGGAAATTTATATTGTTATGAGAAGACACAAGGGCACACATGTTGTAATAAAACACATGAGTGATCTGTTCTACAGTCCATCAAAGACTCATGACACTAAAGCTGAAGAAATGCAGGTGCCACTGGGAATTCAGAGATCCAGTTTTTACACAATGCATCCAGAACCTAAGTGTGATATCACAGTACTCAGTGCAGACACAAGTACCAACTGCCTTGAAACCACACTCTAACACATACAAGCAGATGGGGAGCTCTGGCATGTTTATTTTAGTTTAGACTCACCATAGCAGGCCTGGAAATTATATGAACATGTCATAGCAAGTGTATGGGCATGTGAAAGAGGTTCCTATTCTCTTCAGGTTAAAGGACACACGGTTATTTGCTTAATAGAAAGACTGGCCCAAAAATTGTGAAGCTACCGTAACTACTGAAAGGCACATATAGGAGACACAATAGGAGGTGGTTAGATATTAATCACAGCTTTGGAAATATAAAGTTCTACATTAGATGCACCAAGCCCGCAGGGGACTGGCAAAAAACAGAGAACGAGCCAGAATGTCAGTACTGTGACAGAGAACGAGCCAGAATGTCAGTACTGTGACAGAGAACGAGCCAGAATGTCAGTACTGTGACAGAGAACGAGCCAGAATGTCAGTACTGTGACAAAGAGAACGAGCCAGAATGTCAGTACTGTGACAGAGAACGAGCCAGAATGTCAGTACTGTGACAGAGAACAAGCCAGAATTGTACTGTGACCCAGCTTCAGCACCTAAAGTGCAAGAAAAGTGATGTCATGTGTTTCTACAGAGAACAAGCTATCTGAAAAAAGAGAACCTGATATTTATGAATGACAGAAAGAAGTATGGTTTCATACATACTCCAGCTCTGATTAACTACCGACAAAGAACGTCGCAAAGAGAGTAGTTCTCAAACAATTTAATTCTCTGTGTGCTACAGATATTTGACTATTGGCCAAATGTGAGCATGTCTTGCACAACTCACGACAGAATGTCAAAACTGCTGTCTCAATACTTGAAAAAGACATGTAAAGTGTGAAACAGATAGAACAGAAAGCCGAAGAAGCTTACCGGTTTTATTTTAACAGGGTTATGATTGTACTTTTGTGCTTAGATGAGACTGAGAAATGCAATGGAAAACACCAGCAGTGGTCATTGGCAAATCTCCTATGTTTTAAATCTGAACATGGCGATGTTGCTCTCAGATGCGGGCAAAGCCTTTAAGTTCTTCCAGAGTCACCAACTCCAGACAGACCACATCAGAACAACTTGTCATGGCAAACATGCCCTGTCTGTGATGATGGCAAACAGGCCCGGTCAGATAAGGTAACAGGCCCGGTCAGAGATGATTGCAAACCGGGCCAGTCAGTGAACCTCGCTGATTAGGGGGACATTTTTAAGATAGTTGCTCTGTTAAATGTATTGTCATTTCAAACTCTATGAGTGTTGCCTGCCTGGTCTTCATTATGATTAACTTCCGATTCTACAAACTATTGTACTGAGCCATGATCACACGGAATAACCTTGCATCCGCAATATGTCAAACAAACCATGAAATGACCTTTGAAAACTGGTAAAACAACATATTGTTGCACAATGTAAAGACAAACACTCACAAACCAACAGACACAGGCATTGTCTAAAATGTTTTATTAGTTGTGTTGTTGTATTTGTTGAACTGTTGGGGTCATGTGTACATTTACCTGAGATTTGTGTTATGTTTTGTGTTTTCTGTGGACCTCAGAAAGTAGTTGCTGGGGATCCAAGTTAACAATAAACTGTGACATTGATTTAACTTATACCTTCCTATGATACATTATAAAGGCTCATGCATATTCAGAATCCTAAATGCGAACATTTCCATTCAGAACCCAAAGCCCAACTCAGAAGAGATCACACTGATCTCAGAGCAGCTGTCTATGGAGAAGGAGGTGGTGCGTGTCTGGTTCTGTAACCGAAGACAGAAGGAGAAAAGGATCTACTGCCCTGTATCCAACTTACCCATTAAATCACACAACTTTAACTCCAGAATGGTTAGCCTTACATCTCATTACAATGTTGTGGAAAAACGATGCTTTATTCTGTTGGTTAAAAAGGCCAGCTTATAATAGCTCCAAATTTGGAAGGCTGGATATCAAATAAATACTGTTTTGTCTTGTCTCACCAGCCTTCATGTAACACCCTGTTTCAGGCCTCAACATCCAGGTCCTACAGCCCTCTTGCTTCAGGAGGAGGCAAGTAAAACCAGACATTCTTACATTTAGTTAATTTAAGCTATTCAAAACTCTGTCTAGGACATATGTATTTTTTTAAACCTTACATTTGAGACTGGATGTGTTTATATGTGAATCATTAATTACTTGAATCACTATAATACTTCAGTTAGCCGTCAGATTTGGTTGTTGGAGAACAAATGGTTCTGCTGACATGGGAAAAACAGTGCCACTTTTCCAACCAGTGGAAAAAAATCACAGACTGCATCTTTTAAGGCCAGTATTTAAAAGGAGTTACAGGGCATAGAGACATTTGTATGGAATTCACAATGAGATACCAAGTCATCCATCCAACACGAATCCTCTTGTATGTCTCAAGCTACCTTCTTTGCGTGTGCATGTTTAAAACAAGTGCATTTCTCTGTTATCTAGTGTCATCGAGCTCCTCTCCCAATAGTCCTGGCCGTGACCCCTCACCTGGCACACTCTCATCAGGCTCCTCTGCACTGACCTCCCAGGTCAACCAGTCCTTCAGTTCACCAGGGTAATGGACTCCCACCCACCACAGTCAAGGGCGTGTCTGTCAACAATATCTATATTGTTAAGGGTGCTGTACTTTTGGCCTACTGGCCCAGAAGTATTGCACTACAGCGGGAACAGGGAGGAATTTGGGTCACCCAAAAGATTAGTTACGCAAATTGTTGACATGGTATCATACTGAAATGAAAGTATGTTTGTGTTTCAGGTCGTGGTATCGCACGTGGAACCCTACACCCTATCACCACTGAAACACCCTGCCTTCTATGGAGCAGAACTGAAACATTCTATGTCAATGACAGGAAACAGAAATAGATCCTAACCATCCGACACATGAAGGCCTTTAAAAATGCTATTGAGAAACACAATGCACTTGGAATCAAATGTCATGCACAATGTTTATTTGATGCAGCACAAACATATGTCGAGCCTCGTACTACATACCACTAACCACATTTCGATAAGCCATTTCTTGGCAAGGTCAGACTTCCTTACATATCTCATGCCATTTCTTGGTTAGCTGTACTTCTTAATGCAGCTCATGACATTTCTTGACTAGTCATATTTCCTTACGTATCTCATGCCATTTCTTGGTCATCCATACTTCCTTACGTATCTCATGTTGTTGCTTGGTCATCCATACTTCTTTACGTATCTCATGCCATTTCTTGGCTAACCATACTTCTTAACTTGTCTCATGTCTCCTTTGTCTTTCAGCTGGGTAAGTTGACCCTTACTGTTAGGTCTATGCAGCAACTACTGCTCATGTACAAGCAGCTGTTATTTAACAGTAAAGTACTAAGCATCAACCTAAACCAAAATAAACCAAACCAAAATACAATACCTGTATGTCTGCACGACACTATAACCTATGCAGCTGTATGTGTTGGATTTATTTGAGATTCATTTTGAACTGCCCATCATTATTTATCAGGAGTTTGAGTGTGAGAACCAAATATGTCTGTAGGTGTACATATTAAAATTCCAGACAGCAATATTACATAATTATGTTGTCTAATGTTTGTATTTTTATATATAATGTTTGCTTAAATGAATAAAAATGATAGAGGTGATAGAGCTTTGGAAAAATAAATAAAGATTTGTAAAAATCAGCTCAGGTTTTCTTTTATGCTTCATAATATAATCTTTTGTAACCCACAATGTGTATCTATGTGATGGATTAAAGATTCAATGCAGAGGCCTTTTGGCTCAATAACCAATTTCATGACATCAGCAGGGCCAGGAGTGTATGTCTATGATTCACATCAGGTATAATCACAGGAATTGGATTTTGTGTGACTCAGGGCCTTTAAAGCCTATTCCTCCTTTATACTTTTCTATTCCCCCTACTCATTTTCTATTCCCCTGCTTATTTTCTATTCCCCCAAATCATTTTCTATTCCCCACTCATTTTCTGTTCCCTCTAATAATTTGCTATTCACCTTATCATTTAATATTCCCCTTATTCCTTTTATATTCCCCCTGCTCAATTTATATTCCCCCTGCACAGTTTTGCCTCTGATTAGGTCAACTCAGTTTTTGAAAGTGGATTAGTGCCATCTACTGGATCAAGTAAATATTTCTGCTGTGAAGCTTAACAGTCTTTAACATACGTATTGGGAGTAGAACTTGATTAGGGTCATTTTTGTCTCAGACCTGGTGCATCAGAACTGCCTATTTAGTGGTAACAGAGACTATGAATGACTTAGGCCTGCATAAAATATATTACAGGTGAAGATGGGAAAGAGATGGGAAAGAGAGCAAGACAAACTTGGCTGATCATTCCAATTCAATAGTTCAGTATTCTAACACACAGAATAAAACAAAATTACCGGATGTGGATACCAGAGGCAAAATTTGAACCATCCACATGTAATTCCACCTCAAAACACAGGAGGTGTGATGTGTTATCTGTAAGGTAACCTCCCTCAACTTGCCTGCACATTAATTTGACATAATCGGTTCTGTTGCAAATAGTTTAGTATGTGTTGATGATATTGAACATTAGTTTTTCTACCTTGACATCATTTTCATATTGTCCAGTATAAAGCAAGTGAGAATCATCAATATATCTTTTGCAAAACAATTTACAACCAAACCATGTCAGACATATACAGAGACAAATGATACACAGCATACAACATACAACACATACAGTGTGGGTCACGGGAAGTGAAAGTGTCTTCTTATATAACCGATCGTTACACTTGAATTGTCTTTCCATTAAATACCAAGCCTGTCGCTTGGTGATCCACATTGCATTTTACTTTAAAGCTAAGCTAGAAACATTTGGAATTTATAAACTGAGAAAGGATTTTAAGGCTACCTGTTTTCCAAAGCTATTCACATCTATATATTAACCTTTCCTTAAAGGTCCTGTTATAAAAAACTGTTGCATATAGTCTGTTGATGAGGCTAAATGATTGTAGGACCTTATGTTGCTTGTTTGGTCAATAGCCAGGGTATCTGGAGAGAATGGACTAATCTGATAAGCAGACTAAAGCTGCTTGAGAACCAGGGGGAAGGGATGTAGACTAGCCAGGAGACTAATTGATTCTAGTAAGCTTCTTTGTCATTTTATTTTCAGTAAAAAAAAAAGTAAACATGCACCGAGTTTCAGTTGTACCAGGCCTTTTTGGACAGACTTTACAGCAGACATGTGAAAGGTCCTAGCAACACCAATGGAGGCTGATGGAGGTGAAACGTGTTTGAGAGGAGGTTTCTCAACTGGAATCCATATTAGAATGCACGTGGAGTGAAATAAAGGTATGTAGACCGATAAGTGTTCCGGCCATACTATTGTGACCACCGTGTCCTTGTATTACCTTGTGTTTCTGTTTTAATCCTGTTTCTAAAATTGGTTCTTGGTCAAAATAAGTTATAAGGCAACATATGGTAAAATAAAAAACAATCTAACAATTGCATTGCGAGGTCCTAAGCCTGCTTTCCTGTACTACAAGACATGTTTTGCCCTAGCTCCTGAACAGAACCTAACACTGACTTCAAATGGACAATACTTCCAAAAAGCATTGCAAAGATTTCCAATGAATTCTATGTGGCTTAGGCTACAGCCCAAAACACTGGCACGGAGATGTCAGTCTGGATATGACATTGTCTCCGTTCGACACGTTGTGTGAAGCTGTCCCTGGTCGCCCCTGTACAGTTACGCCGATGTTACCAGTGGAGGTGTGCAGCTGCCTGCTGGCCTGGATTTCACTCTACTTTGTGTTCTGTTACCTGAACGGCCAGCGAGAACGAGAGTGGAACTGCCGCCTGGTGACGCTGACACATGGGGTTGTCATCGTGTGCCTCACGGCGTACATTTGCTTCATCGATGGGCCCTGGCCTTTAACGCATCCAGGTGAGGTTCGTTAGCGTACTGCCAAGCACGGGTGCGTGTTAGCTTTAGATTTTATTCAGGTTAAACTGACCATGTCCTGTGTGAACTAAGGTACGGAGAACACCCCACTCCAGACCCGGGCCTTGGTTATTAGCCTGGGCTACTTCCTGTTTGACTTTGGCTGGTGCATCTGCGTCCGCACCGAGGGTCCGATCATGCTGGCCCACCACACCATGAGCATTCTGGGCATCCTACTGACCCTGGGGCTGGGCGTGTCAGCGGTGGAGACGTGTGCCGTGATGTTCGGCAGCGAAATCACCAACCCCTTGCTCCAGGCCCGCTGGTTCCTACGGCAGACGGGCCGTTACGACAGCCTGTGGGGCGACGCGGTGGACCTGCTGTTCATCCTGCTCTTCGCCGTGGTGCGGGTCGCCGTGGGCGGTGTGATGCTCTACGCGGAGCTCGCCTCCCCCCGACCCAGTGTCATCATCAAGGGTGGGGGCGTGGCCATGTACACCCTGGCCTGGGTGTTCATGGTGGACATCGCCAGGTTCGCCTGCAAGAAAACCCGGGCAAAGTATAAGAGGTGGCGCGAACGGCGCGTGCTGAGAACGGCGGACGGACACTCGGAGAAGTCAGAGTGAGGACTGGGGCCACAGAGGTGAAAGTATTTCCTCTGAAGCTTTGGGGGACTCTCGGCTGCAGCCATGGTAACGTGATCCAGGGATCAGCCGGATGGGTGAATGTGAGCAGTTGGCATTTTCTCACTGTTTACATTTGGTTGTTCAGTAACCTTTCAGAACCAAGCCAATGTCCCCTGATTCAAGCTCATGCCTACAAGAAAACTGTAAAAGAATATGTTAACAACACAAAGCCGTGATAGTAGAGGGAGGATTTTATATAGGTATTATTTGTTGTCATTATCTATTGTACATCTTTAATATATTAATAAGACTTTCTAAATGTTTAATTATAGGACACCCTGCTTAAAAAAGAAGTAGCGGTTGCTTTTGACTACTTTGTAACCTGCAATAACGTAAATACACAGAAAGTTACTATGTACATTTGAATTCTCTGTACACCATACCTTCAATACGTTTCTAGTATGATCCATTTACTGTTATCCAAATAATAATCCAAAAGGGTGCTGCAATACACAATATGTCCTCTGTGTGGCAGTGTACTCAAATATTATGTTTCCAGGACCATCACCAGAACGTTTTCACCCCCTGGATGCTGTTGCTTTGGTATGTAGCTAATGTACATCTGTTTTATTAAACACAATGATTTCAGAATCACTTTTTTAATGGATGATTTAATTTATCATAAATCTATAGTGGTATCTATGGAGGTATTCAGCCTCTGTATATTGTTAGCAAAACCTACTACAACAAATTTAATTACAACAATGATGTAACATTTTGTGGATATTGAATTACATTCAAATGCAACATCCAAGAACTAATTATATAAAAGGTGTTATGTTCCCAGTCAAAGCATACTGAACACAACTCTGATCCCAATGAACCACACAAAAAGAAGAATTTTGATTTATTTGACCTGGAAGATCAGATATGTAGACTTGTCCATCACTGAACTAACTAACTGAGCTAATGATAAGCACAGCGATTGATTGAATGGAACCCTTTCGGCCTTCAAGTTGGAGTAAACCTCAAACCTCCTGCAAGATTTTAAGTAAAATAGAGTATAATACAAATAAATAAAGGTAGGTCTCTCCCTACTTTGTCATACAGAACAAAACAAGTAGGGACTTACCTGCATTTTTCAAATAGAAACATTTTAGTAAACGTTTCACAATTGAAGCATTTTATGTGATTATAGCAACACACTCATTATTCAACCTTATCAAGCGCTTTGGGAGCTCTCAAATGAATTAGTTTTAATAGTCCCTGAAATAACTTTACTGATTAATTTGTGAGAGGGTAGGTGTTTTAAATGGTTACTGGTGGAACCATGAAATATCGTTAAATCTTCTATATTTTTCCCTAAATAACTTAAAAGGTTTCCCCACATTGTTTTAATGTGAAGAATGCCTTTGTTTGAGAACCACTAGACTAAGCTGTACCATAATTTGTTAGTGTTTAGATTGTTATGCCATGATGCTATGGGCTAAATATTTGGAGAGTGATATTAGATAAAGGAGACAAAGAAGGAAACGCCCAATATTTTATTTTATTGAGAATGCAGCCTAAAACAATTTTATGCAAAATGTAGTCTACTTTGTTCACAGAACTCCGTTTTCAAGCACAAATTATTAATTATGTAGCCTATGGTGTTTAAAAATTAATGAGATAGTGTTTAACTATACCGTATAGCCTGTATAATTTAAACAATTTTGGTAAACATTTAGTAAATCATGCGCTCTGCTGAATCATAGTCACAGAGCTAGTTGATAGCAAAATATATACCATACAAGTTTCAGACATCTTATGGAATGTTCAATAATAATCTAAATGTGCCATCTGGTTAGTCTTTTTAACATTTTTTATTCAACGAACAGGAGTCACGACCACCCCATTGGCTGGCCAACCGAACGTACATAAAGGTTTTGAAAGTTCTTGGCCAACTCTGGTGTTTTAATTTCAAATAATTTCATTAAAAATATATATTATACCTAAAACTGGGCCGCAGGAACATAATTAATTGTGATCCGTGTTTCCTTTTATAGTTACTTGTTACGAATTGTGTCTGTCTGGACAGTGAGGAAAAGTGCTTTCCCCCTAGTTTTGGGGGTGGGGTGGGAAAGCGTTTCCTTTTTCTATCTGCTCTGAAAGTACAGTAGACCTGTGTAAAGAAGAGGCCTGTGCGAAAGTGACTTTCGTAAACCAACGGGGAGATTTGGTAGTGCTGTAACTAACAATGTTTCACATTTTGTGAAAACATTTAGAACACGTTGTGGATCACTTTCATTGTCAAAGTTAACGAAATTCTTCCAGGCTCAAAGGACTAAAAGCGTCTGGGATCGGGAATACTACCATGACAACATTTTGGAAGGAAAAATAAAGTTCCTACTTCGACAGCAACCAAGATTTAAATGAGAGAACTTTACGAAAAGAAAACAATGACAGTAATGATGCTGATCGATTAAGAACAGTTAAAGAAGTTGGTATAGGAGTTATTTCGTGCAGTGTTGTTTCACGTGGAAAAAAATTGAATAGATAGGCTAGCCAGTCTGCTAATAGTTCCCGGTGGTCTTTTGACGAAGACGGATGCAGACAGCGGCAAGCGATGCCCTGGCTACAATGCGTTCCCATTTAAGGTTTCACTTAAAGATATTGAGAGGTTAAAGTTTGTTTGATTTTGTCGTAACATTTCACTATACTTAAAAGTATCAGTATAACATTGAGTTATTTCATATACGTCACCGTAATGGTTTTAAAGAAGAATATGTTTACAGTCATCTCAGACTTCTCTCTGGACCAATTTTTTTACACCAATAGCTGAAAAAACTAAAGAAACCGTATAAGCAAATTCAAATACACTGGAATAGTCGATCTATGTTCTTCCTTTGATGGATTTAATAATTTTTTATCGTTGTGGAACGCCCTTGGACGGACATTGAACGCCAATACGAAGTCGTTCCAAAATACGGAGTTTGTCATTTTGGTAAAAATGCTAGTTGGATAAAATCCGTGGGGAAAACAACGGAAGCCCAATGAGCAGCACACAGTCAACACTCACTGACAGGTAGGCTAATATCTAATTTCCCGATGGTTTTTATGATCGCTCAAGTCCTATATGGCTTTTCACTCAATCGTATTTCACCTATATCACATTGTGTTGTTGCAGTACTGTTAAGTAGGCTATGCTTTGTAAGAGTTTTGGTTAAAATTGAAATATGATTTCTAATGTTTCGCTATACAAAAAAATGTAAAAGTAATGCAGTTGCATTTGGCCCTCTTTTACCAATGCTAATAGAATTGTAATATAGCCAACAACATAGTGTTATCTAAACTATGTTTTCATGCCTGGGAACCATGTAATTTCTTGTTAGTTATCAAACTCCATGTTGATTTGTTTGTTAAGTAATAAGATATACCCTGTGTGGCGCATCGAGTTATTCTGATGTCACTGCTTTGGTGTGCCAGGACCATTGCATATCTTGTTCATTATAGAAACGTCAAAATGTGCCTTCCCCAGTTAAAATTGGATAGCTTTTGTGGAGGCAGTAGGTAAGGTGGAATTTCTTAGCATTTGTTTGACCTGGGAAGTAGGCCTACGTGTTTACTTATGTGTTTGTGTGTGTGTAATGTACATAAGTGAAGATTGTGGCGCAACACCTGTGGTTTCATGCGATCCTTAACGTGGTATGGAGAAGTTGTGAACCTGCTACAGTTTTCATGTTAAGTGTTGTACTGGATTGCATTAAGTCATCTGTTTGATGAGGAGGGGGGTGACAGGTGCTGCTGTGGCAAGAGCGCAAAATATAATGACCGGCACTATCCTGTGATAAGACTCCTGCAACGCTGTCTGATATAGCCGTCTGTCCCATGAAATAAAGCCATCATCGTACAACATATCTGGACAACAAAGTACTTTGATAGTAGAGTATTTGTCTAAACAAGACATTGTGGAAGTGAGTCCTCTTTTACCCAAAGCATTTGCGTTTTACAGAACTGTTGTTACATTTTTCATTAGTGAACGCCAGTCATGAATGCATCATCAGGCTTTCCTGTCATTGCACTTCACCGACCTAAATGTCAGGGAATGGAAAAAAACTTTCTTTTAGAATGTTTTCAGGACATTCACAGTACTTAATGCATTTTTATAGTTAAGACATAACAACATGTTTGCCCCATACTAAAACAATTCTAAGAAAAAGACAGAAGTTGAGGCGCTCATAATTCTTCTTGCAAAATCAGTAATTTGGTGTGTTTAGCCTCTGTAATCCTAACCAGATTAAGTAATAATATTTTTCCGGTTGTTGTGCAACAACCTTTCTGTCTTCATGTTGTTTTGCTTACCAAGAAAATATGAGATATATTGAACAGAGTACATTTAATTTGTTTTTTGTGAACTGAAATTAGGATTTAAGATTTTAACAAACTGAGAGACACTAGGCTTTAGGGAGTTGTCGTTGCACCACCCAAACTATCCTATTTAGTCCATTTCAACATAGAAAATGTTGTATTTAAGTAAAATTACCATAACGTATTGATCATTCTAATAGTTAATAGGCTGTCTTAAACTATGCCATATCTACTTAAACGAAATTAACTACCGAAATGAGACACTTCTGCTGCAGAATAGCTAGCCATTTTAGTGAGACACTTCTGCTGCAGAATAGCTAGCCATTTTAGTGAGACACTTCTGCTGCAGAATAGCTAGCCATTTTAGTGAGACACTTCTGCTGCAGAATAGCTAGCCATTTTAGTGAGAAACTTCTGCTGCAGAATAGCTAGCCATTTTAGTTTCTAGTACAACTAAGGGAAGAGCAGATAAACCGCATGGTGGCTGGCTATGATTGGGCAGGAATGAAAGAATGATGACTGACTTTAATGAGGAGAATGCCCAGGCGTTTTTGGAAGTGCCTACTGGGGTGTAGGAGTGCCTACTGGGGTGTGGGAGTGCCTACTGGGGTGTGGGAGTGCCTACTGGGGTGTGGGAGTGCCTACTGGGGTGTGGGAGTGCCTACTGGGGTGTGGGAGTGCCTACTGGGTTGTGGGAGTATCCTACTGGGGTGTGGGAGTATCCTACTGGGGTGTGGGAGTGTCTACTGGGGTGTTGGAGCCATACACACCAGTCACATTATCCGTTGGAACTGCCTGGGATTTCATTTGTTTACTTAGATTTTTTGGTGTGAGTTTGAATCCAGCCTTCCATACGTCCGTTGGTGGTTTTGGTTTCCATCGATCATTGTTTCGTCATTTTTTTTCTCAGCCAATTACACAATGTACAGTAAAGAATAAGGAGAGATTAAAAGGAGAGATGAGAGGAGGGAATTGGGAGGGGAAAGGTGGAGAGGAGGGAATAGGAGAGTTGGAGAGGAGGGAATAGGAGAGGTGGTGGGGAGGGAATAGGTTAGGGGGAGAGGAGGGAATAAGTTGGGGGAGAGGAGGGAATAGGCGAGGTGGAGAGGAGGGAATAGGAGAGGTGTAGAGGAGGGAATAGGAGAGGTGGAGAGGAGGGAATAGGAGAGGTGGAGAGGAGGGAATAGGTTAGGGGGAGAGGAGGGAATAAGTTGGGGGAGAGGAGGGAATAGGCG
>JACXGK010000583.1:0-44374 GCA_016801125.1 Novumbra hubbsi
ACTCCGACTCCCACCTTGTTTGAAACCCCCGGTTCTCAGTGTCCACTTTCCGTTTTGCCATTTTTGATGGGTATCTGAAAGTTAATTTTACTGTGATGCTGACGACTGCTGTGCCAATAAATATTGAAATGAAGCAGCCTACTGCTCGGTGCGTCACCGTTGCATTGTGGGAAATGTAGTATTGGTGCGTGTAAAAGATATGCGGGCTGCCGGCTTGCTGCGGTCTGCGGGCCGGTTCTAATAATAAATCAAGATCATCCCAGGGGCCGTAAAAAACCTTCTCGCGGGCCGGATGTGGCCCGCGGGCCTTGACTCTGACATATGTGGCATAGATGAACAGACAAGTCAAAAAGACGAATTAAATATATTTGACTAAGAAGCACTTAGTTCAGCAGGCCTTGTCTTGCAATGCGTCTTTCTAATTACAGGGCCGTCATTTTCACAAGACGACCCAGACCTTGTTGTGCTACTGCAATGGCTACCTTTAGGGTCATCCAGTTCCTTCTTGCAGACCTCCTTGACCTTCTGCATCAGCTCGGGCCCGGCAAGCCGCTTGGAGACACCTGCCCTGAGGAGCACCGCCCCGGGGGTGAACCTAAGAAGAGCGGCCCCTGCCGCGCGAGGCTCCTGCTTCTGCTTGGGCATCAGGCTGGACCAGTCCACGTCGATGACGTCCAGGGGACCTGCGGGAACAGGAACGTGACCGTTAAGCTATGGAAGCGAGGCACAACGTCCTGAATACCGATCGCGGTTGCGCTGGACCGGCTCGGCCCACTGAGGTCCGGTCGTAAGCGGCGTGGTCAGTACCTGGGGCCTTCTCCTCGTCCTGGCCGTCCTCCTTCTTCTGGGCGTTGTCCGCCAGGATCTCATCCAGCTCGTCGTCACTGATCGGCTCGTACTCCTCACCGCCAGACACCACCGACCCAGCGTCATCCGGCTTGGCGTCGTCCGCCTTGGCGTCGTCCTCGTCTGGAATTCGCCAACCAAACAAGGGCACACGTTCAACGACCCGCTTCTAAACCCACATGGTTCTAAATACAAAGCCTGGCGTCTGGTACATTTTGACCACGCTGATATAACTAGGTACTAGGTCTGTTGTCCTCACCCTCAATGCTGTCCTGTCTCTCTGGTTCTCGTGGATCTGCAAGCGAAGGGTGATGGCTGTTGCCAGGTTTGTCCAGCTCCAAAGCGCCGTGTCCGAAGGCTTCTCTGGGGAGCAGGGGTGAGTACTCCGCCCTGTCTGGAAGACCCCTATCCGGACCCCTCATCATATCTGGCCTCATATGATCAGGTCTCAAGTCCAGTCTCATATCCGGCCCACCTCTTAAATCGGCACGGTTGTCTCTCATATCGGGTCTCATGTCCCCTCTTATATCACCTCGGAGATCCCCCCTCAAATCAGGTCTCAAGTCCCCTCTCAAGTCTGGTCTTTCCCCCCTCATATCGGGTCTCAAGTCCCCTCTCAAGTCTGGTCTTTCCCCCCTCAAATCAGGTCGCAAGTCCCCTCTCAAGTCTGGTCTTTCCCCCCTCAAATCAGGTCGCAAGTCCCCTCTCAAGTCTGGTCTTTCCCCCCTCATATCGGGTCTCAAGTCCCCTCTCAAGTCTGGTCTTTCCCCCCTCATATCGGGTCTCAAGTCCCCTCTCAAGTCTGGTCTTTCCCCCCTCAAATCAGGTCGCAAGTCCCCTCTCAAGTCTGGTCTTTCCCCCCTCATATCGGGTCTCAAGTCTCCCCTCACATCACCTCGGATGTCTCCTCTCATATCCCCCCTCAAATCTGGTCTGTTTTTGGGATCCCCGTGTGGCGGGAGGTCCATCAGAAGCATCCTCTCCCGCTCTCGGTCGTTGCCGTGGTCACCACCACGGTTGCCGCCCCGGTTGCCACCCCCAAATTGGTCACCGCGCTCCCGGTCCCGCTCTCGCTCGTGTTGCTGCAGGAGACCCTCGGGCAGAAGTCGCTCCCTCTCGCCCCGCATATCACGAAGGTCACGCTCCCTCACTTGCTCTCGGTTCCCACCTCGCATGAGGTGGTCGCGGCCCCTTACACACCACTCCCGGGGCCCCTCGGGGTCCCAGTCTCTCAGCTGTCCCTGTTGGGGGAGTAGAGGCCCCAAAGGTCCCGGTTGTTGCTGACGGAGATCCTTCCGCTCGCGCTCCCTCTCAAACTGTTCCCGCTCCCTTTCCCGCTCGCGCTCCCTCTCCCGGCTGTCGTAAGAACCGGCCCGGGAGGGAACCTGGCGCTCTGACTCGGGGGAGCTTCGTCTGGAGCTGTGACTATGCGAGTCCTGCCGGTCTGCAAGGTGGGTGAAGTTAATGTTATCAGTAACGAAATATTATAATACTAAAGTATTTTCATGACGATCAACTAGGTGATTAAGAAAAACGTGATTATTTCAAATGAATAGAAGTTGTGCCAAAGGTGGATTAGCTAACAGGCTATGAACACCTACATGACTAGATAACTGTTTGCAAAAAACCCTAGTGGTGTTTATAGTGTCTGTTTCTGTACCCGAGGAGGTGCTTCGACTGGGTTCTCCTCTCCTCAGTTGGTCAATGCGGGACTTCCTCTCTTCTCCCCTGACCACCGGCAGCTCAGTCACAGCCGAGCCCCTCTCTCGCTCGGCGCGCTCCCTCTCCCGCTCTCGTTCCCGGTCTCGGGAGTTGCCACCCTGGATCTGGCGTCCTCTCCTGGGCCGACCGGGTCCCTGGGCGGGCTGAGGGTCCTCTCTGTGGGATGACTCGTTGGATGGCGAGCGGAGACGTCTGGAAGACGCCCGGCTTTGGTTGCTGCCGATGCTGCTGCTCCTCTTCTGCTCCGGAGGCTTCCTCAGAAGGGCCTGGGACATGAGGGGCTGGGGAGTCTGGAGTAGCATTGGGGGGTCCTGGGGGAGCAGGGGGGCGATGGTTGGTATCACAACCCTATCCCTCTCCTTGCCTCCCCTCGGACCTCCTCGCCTGAGAAGAACTTCGGAGGTAATCCTCTCAGCGGGAACAGTGGCAGGTGCCGTCACAGCAACCAATTCACCGCCGCGTTCCAGCACGTCCTCATCGGACCAGTCGCTGAAGTTGGCGTCCATTTTGCCTGGCTGTTTCAGGGGCTCGGTGGTCGGATGTGGCACGGCCCTCTGGGCTGGCAGGTCCTCCTTGGATGTTGGCGGCGGCGTCCGGGGTCCTCTCTTGTTCCTCTTGCCAGGGGGAAGACGGGAGGAGGCCAGCTCTTCCTCCGATGCGTCCGAGTCCCCTCCCCGGGAGCGCTTCCTCTTCTTGTCGGGTGCCTTCCTTTTGGGCACCTTGCGGGGAGAGAGGAGAGGGGGTGGGGGGATGACAGAGGGGGGCTCTGGGTTTGTAAACCTCTCTGGAGCTCCGGAAGCAACTCCTCCCACCTCTTCCTCCTTCCTACCCTTCTTCAGGCCCTTCTTCTGAGACTTGGTCTTCTTCTTGACCTCCTCGTGCCCCGACAAGGGTGGGGGTTCCCGCTCCCTCTCCTCAGGGACCAGCACCACAAGCGGAGGGGCGGGGCTGGCCTCCCGGACGTCCCGCTCCTTACCCCTCCTGGAGTCCGATCCAGAAGTACTGCTATCGGATGGGTTCTCCCCTCGCCTCTCCCCCCTGGCTGCTCCTGCGCGGCCTCCACGGGCGTCGACGTCCTCATCTCGCCGGCTCCGCCCATCCCTCTTGTCCCCACCGCGGCGGTCCTCGTCCTTCCAGCGGCCGGGCTTGGCGTCCTCCGGCACCGTCGCGCTGGGAGGGGAGCGGAGGAGAGGATCCTGGGACGGGCGCACCACCTGACTCGACAGCCGATGTTTCTCACCACCTAAACGCAACAGGAGACGGCCGTTCGATTGGACCCTCTGCATTGTGGAACACGTCGACGAATGTCGAAATAACAACAAAACCCCTCGTATCTTAAAAGGCTGCCTTGGCTTGTTCTGAGGTGTAATTGCGTAACACCATCACGCACAGAGAGTTGCACCCAGCCTGTACTTAAAGTACAGGAAATATGGGTTCAACCTGCTTATTAGCACAGTTTACATAACGTATTTTTTGCACTATAGGGCGCACTTAAAAGCCTTTCATTTTCTCAAAAAACGACAGTGCGCCTTATAATCCGAAGCGCCTTATATATGGATTAATTCTGGTTTTGCTTACTGACCTCTAAGCGATTTTGTGTGGTACAAGGCGCTCACGGCGCGAAGTCACAATGTTTTAGTACGACTTTGGTAAACTACAAAGCCGCACCGCTTGCAGCATTACGGCTACCGTAGCCAGGAGCGTCGCGGAGTAATAAATGCTGTGCTTCACCATAATATTACAGCGTTCGTGTCGCTTAATGCGCCTTATAGTTCGTGAGCTTTACATATGAAATCAGATCGAAAATAGACCATTCATTGACAGTGCGCCTTATAATCTAGTGCGCCCTATAGTGCAAAAAATACGATATATGCAAACACTGACTAGTAGAAGTGACATGTTTCTAATAATGAAAATAGCACAATTTCTGTTGGTAAATTGTCTAATGTTGCCGTTTTTTTGGCAAATGTCCTCCAAATATGTTTGTGTTTAAGTTTTTTCTCTAAATGTAGTGGTGTTGAGGTCTTTCACTATCGGTCCTAAACCCATCCAAATGTCCCATATAAGGAATGAATGTGCCTTCTGGAACTTATTGTAAACAATCAGCAAGAAGTACTCAACAACACAGCGTTGAAAAGCTTATTCATCTTGTGGAGTAGTGAGCTGACAGGCCAAAGCACCCTTTGGATCTATAATCCATACAGGACCAGTTTCCTCCAGACAGAACCCGTTTGTGTGTCCCATTGAAGAGTGTCCCTACTGTCAGGTACTGGAGGAGGACGACACACTGGCTCTGTGATTGGGAGGATGCTGGTTGGGCCAGAGCAAGAGGTGGGGCCGGGCTTTGGCTGGCCTCCACCAATCAAGCGCTCACTTTTCTCCTCCGAGCTGTTGTAGCCGTCGCTGTCCGCAGGGGTGGTGTCGCGGGCTCGTTTCGGAGAGGGCCGCGTTGGACTGGGGGTGCTCTCCACACGATGCCTCTTTCGGCTGCAGAGACAAGAACAAGACGGAGTAAGCGCAGTATTGTGGAGCTTCTACACCTAAATCTAACCGCTCAGGCACACAGAACGTGTAGCGAACATTCATGTACGGATTGTAAATGTGGTGGTAGGAAACGGATGAATGGTGCAGGAAACGGATGAATGGTGGGTGGTTCCGGATACTTGCCTGGTCTTGCGGTCTTCGTGGGCATCCCTGACAGAGCGCTCATCCTTTGGCTCATCCCTCGTCCGTTCACGACGTTCCTCCCTTCCCTTCTCTCGCTCGTCCCATTCCCGCTGCCTCTCTCGCTCCCTTTGCTCCCTATCTCGCTCCCTCTCCCTCTCTCGCTCTCTCTCCCGCTCCTTCCTCTCCCTCTCTCTCTCCTCACGCTCCCGCTCCCTTTCCTCCCTCTCCCGCTCCCCCCTCTCACGCTCCCTCTCCCGTTCTCTGTCCTTTTCCCGCTCTCGCTCCCTCTCCCGTTCGCGTTCCCTCTCTCTCTCCCGGACCCTTTCCCGTTCAGCCTCCCTCTCCTTTTCCCTCTCCTTCTCCTTTTCTCTTTCCCTCTCCCGCTCCTTCTCCCTTTCCCTCTCCCTTTCCCGGGTCCTGTCCTCTCTCCTGTCCCCTCCTCTCTCTTCTCCCCTTCGTTCCTCCCTCCCCCTGGATTCATCCCTCTCTGGATCTTCTCTGGCTGGATGACGCACAGGAGACTGTGGCCTTTGATCTGCTGGAAACAACAGTACATCCGTCACATCCAAAGCCAATCAACTGCTTTAATCTATAGTTACATCCCGCCTCATTCCCTGAGCTGGAAGCCCTCAGGGGATGGAGCCATGTGGGGTTGAGGAGATAGGATTACCTGACATGTGGTCAAGACCTCCCCTGTCCTCACCTCTCTCCCGGTTCTCTCTCCGGTCGCTGTGACCACCTCTGCGGTCATAGGAGGAGTCCCTCCCAGCTGCTGGCTCCCCACCTCTCCTCTCTCCGTCATAGCGGTCTCTCTCCGCAGGCGCTCGCTCAGCCACCCGTTCGGTCGCCCTCTCCGCGCTCCTCTCACGGAAGCCGCTGCTCCGCGACTCCCAGCTGTCGTGAGTGCTCTCCAGCTGGGAGCCTCGAGAGTTCCGGGTGGAAGCGGAGGAACCTGATGAGGGCAGTACACAGGGGTTCTATTAACTACACCTTATGGACCGACCCTGTCGACTCACACAAACGCTTTATTAGGTTGTCCTACAGCCTCCATTTTGAGACGTGTGACGTCACCTTTGTCAGATCCATCTGTCCCGCGGCCCCTCCCCCGACCGGGTCTTTCTGCTCGGCTCTCGGTCCTCGCCTCGCCCCGTACCTCCCCTCTCCCATCGGTCCTCCCCGCTTCCTCTTTTCCATGGCCCCTCCCATAGCTCCGTCCCTCTTCAGAGACAGCCTCCTCCCTGTCGGTCTTCTCCCTCTCTCCTCTCTCCCGCTCCTTGTCCCTCTCTCCTCTCTCCCTCTCCCTGTCCCGATCCCGGTACTCCAGGGAGTCTCGGCCGGTGCGCGTTGCCGCGGCCTCCGTAGCTCTGGGTTCCCGGACGGTGTCCTTGCTGTCCCGGCCGGTGTCTCGGTCCCGGGGAGCCTCCCTGGAGGCGCTGGCGGCGTCTCCTCGTCGGTCACCCCGGCGCTCCCGCCCCTCGCGGGTCTCCCGGTCGTCACGCGACGAGCTCGTCTCCAGAGCCTCATAGTCCCGGTCGTCGCGGCAGCCGTCCTTCTCTCGCTTGCTGCGGCTCTCTGCCGTACGGGAAGAAAAGAAAGAGATGGGTCAGAAGTTACCGGATTTGAGTACGACCAACGTTAACAGGTTTAGGGAGCCCCGTACCGTCCCGGCGCTCATGACGGCGCTCCTGGGCAAGCGGGCTCCTCTCCCTCTCGCCACGTCCTCTCTCACGGCCCTGGGAGTGGTTCCGCCCGCTGGGGCTCCTTGTCCTCAGAGGCGAGGAGGTGACCCGCGAGGCCCCCGGGGACCGAGAGGAGCGCCTCTGGCTGGGAGGGGGGGAGGCACACGGGGGCTCGCGGTTGGTGTAGGCGGGGGATGCGGAACGGCGCCGGCGGGGGGAGGGGGAGTGTCTCTGGGCAGAGGAGCCCGAGTGGGAGGAGGGGGAGTGGTGCCGAGGGGGGGTGGGGGTGCGCTGGTGACGTGGAGGAGGGGTGGGAGACCTACAAGGGACACAGAAGAAGGAGTCATCGAGGTGTGCAGGAGGAGGAACCGCTAGTCAACATACGGCCACGATGACGTGAAGCCCTGTGAAACCAGCCAAGGCTTCAGACTGACCGGTGACGTGGAGAGGCACACATGGGGGTCTTCTGGGAGACTGCTTTGGGGGAGAGGGACTTCTTCCTGCCCAAGGGGGACATCTCTCGGTCTCTAGAAGGGGAGGAGACACTTCCGAAGCGCTCCTGAGATGTCCCTGACCGCTTGGCCTTGTGGGAGCTGTCTGACCGGTCTCTGCAGGGAAACAAACTGAGTGAGTCCCTTTCCTAACGGTCCAGCGTGGCTCAGCTGACAGGCGGACTGTGGTTAATACCAGGATAGCGGGTTTGATTCCCAGAGACACCTAAGCAAGGTGTTAGCAGATTTTCAATGGAGTGCCGGATCTGTCCGCCGTGAACGGGAGAGTGAAGCCCTCACCTGCGTTTCTCCTTCTTCTCCTTGTGTTTCTCCGTATCTCTTCCCCGGTCCTTGCCCTCCTTAGGCGGCTTCTCCACAGACTTCTCCTTGTTCTTGTGCTTGCCTTTGTGCTTCTTACCCCCCAATACCACCACAGTGTTCTCCAGGGGAGGAAGCGGAGGAGGGGGGCTTGGGGTCCGGGGCCCTTTCTTTTTCCCGTGGGCCCCCTTGGAAGATCGGGCCGGGGCTGGAACCGTGTCTGATGCGGGGGACGCCACTAAGGCCTTCTTCTCCTTTTTCTCCTTCTTCCCAGAACCGGAAGCTTTAGCTCCTTTGGTATGTTTAGGAGATCCACCAGACTTCCGGGAAGACGGGGAGCCTTTAGAACTGGAACGCTCCGGGGAAGTCTGGAATTAGAATGTCCAAAAAAGCAGGTCTGGTTAGCAGGGCACCAGGCAGGAGAACACTGTCAACGAGATGAGTGTTGATATGAATGGTTGGCCTCATAATGGCACAGGCGCTGTGTCCTGTCTCACCTTGGATATGCTGCTATTCCTAGTTTTGTTTGTTGGTTCCTGGTGAGAAATTGAATAAACTTACAAGATGTCTCAAACTTAACAAGTTAACAGACTATAATAGATAAATGCACACGGGTACCTCCTTTTTGATAACAATATCCTCCCTCTTGTCCATGTTCTCCTGCTCCAACTTCATGAGCTCTCGCTGTATCTTCTGCCTCTTCATCTCTAGGGACAATTCGTAGTCGTAGTCACCGTTGTCTGAGTCTGTTTGACCAACACGGAAATGCATCACATTTTCTAAGAGTTGTACATTCAACTGTTCATAAAGAAATGCTCCCCCAGTCAGTTTTAGGCCAAACCAACAAAGCCCAGTATTCAAACCCCACCTTCACGGTTGGCTTCCCAGTCGGTTGGCTCTTCCTCGCTGGCAGGTGTTCTCTCTTTTGTGATTTTTATATCTTCCTTCTCCCTGTGGCGTCCACGGGACGAATCTCGCTGCTGCAGTACAAACAGACTGGTCAACATACAATGCACCCATAATGTGCCAGTATGTTCCAATAGGCAAAAGAAAGGGTGTGTGTGTGTGTGCGCGGATGCGGTTACATACTCTAGTTGTGGGGGACGTAGTCTCTTCTGGATCTCTCTTCGTAGCATCTGAATCAACATCCTGTCTCTTATTCTTCATCCTCTCCCGCAGATCGCCAGTCGGTCTCTCCGCTGACCTGTTTATACAAAAGCAGAAGAGAGACATTGGCCAATCAAACACCAATAGCTAATAAATACCCACTTCCATTTTATGTTTTTTTTTTTTTATAGTGGCACGCCCCGGTCCTAGCCAGTCCTCAAAGTTCCTCTTACCTGCTAAAAGATCCACTGAATCCTTTGCCTCGTGGCTGAGTTCCATGTGTGTAGCGACAAGTGTTGCCGTAACTGCAATTCCCAGTCTTTAACCAATTTCTACAATGAGTCTGAAAAGCAGAACGAGTCGTGTCATTTCATGATGCAGTATTCAAATTCTGCTCAGATTGATCAAGTATGTTATTTCTCTACCTTCTCGGGACATGCATGTGTTGTATCTGTCAGTGGATTAGATGCAGGTGTAGAGGTACACACCTCGACAGCATTACTACCAGTGCTCGGACCAAGTCTTTCGAACACGCTAGGCCGGCGAGAGGGGGTGGCACTCTGGCTGCTGTTGTTGCTGTCAGATATGGTTTTAGAATTCTCCACTGTTACCTTCCGCCTGATCTTGGACATTCTGCAGGGCTGCAATGTGAACAACAATACAGTACACTAATGTTAAGAAAAATTTGATGTTAACCGGTCCGTTTCCCAAAATCAGTATTATCGTAATTTACGTGTCCGTTCATTGATGCGAACACATTGCAGGTTTTGATAACCCTTTTATTTATTCCAAACATGCACTGGTCAGATCAGGGACGTTCTTGGTCCTGATGAGACTCGTTAATTTTTATAATTATCAAGACCAACTTAGAATTAGTGTTGTTGACCAGTTGAAATTACGTGAACGTGGTTAGCTGACTATGTAAGTATTTAGCCAGCGATCTTATCTGAACTTGATTATGGTAGTTAAAAAGTTAATTAGCTACCGTACAAAAGTGAACTTCAATATGTATGTTAGCGCAATAGCATAAGCTAACTAGGATATCTAGGCGCGAGGCCTGCATTAACCAGCCTCATATTCAAATATCCTGGAAAGCTATCGTATAATTCAGAAAAAGAGGTGCCTCACCCAAAATATTAATTCGGCGTCGCATCTATTTTCGTAGGCTTGGGGTTTCGCTACCTCTTGAAATTACAAGTTTTATTCTTGTATTCCAATGGCAGAGGCTCCCCTATCCGCCTTCATGTTGGCAATGGGTGCGCGTGTAATGATTGGATATTGCATTGACCGTAGACAAAACTCTACAAAATCTCCGCGCAGGGAAGTATGGGATACTGGATGTCATATTTATTCTTTACTAGATTATGAGCAGGTGCGTCACTTTAAGAGAGACGTTTTATCAAAATCTTGATTATTTATATATATTATGTTATTGGACATTAGAAGTGTGTTTCTAGTCTGATAAATTGGATTACAATAAGTCAAATGAGTACCACTGCGCGTGCGCACTGTGGACTTTCCCCCTCTCCATACCCCCTCAACCACTAGGGGCTAGTTGCTGGAGCGCAATGGCGGTGCACCGGGGACCCTCTTCGAAATGGCTTTTTTCCCGGGAGCAACTAGAAACAACGCCTTCCCGCCGCAGTGGAGTCGAATCTGATAGGGAACTTTCTTACCGACAACAAGCCGCCAACCTAATTCAGGATATGGGCCAGAGACTAAACGTGTATCCTATTTTAAAATTACGAGCTCAGTCCGCTATGTGGCAGCTAGGCTAATGTTAGCCAACTCGCCAAAATGCTTTGCCGTTTGTTAGCTACCTAGCTAAGTGTCGTTGCAATTAAAATTAACACGGTTATCTGTTAGATACGGCAATTGAAAATTTAGATTGAGTTAAGAGTTTTTGATCTTCTATAAATTGATAATTCGATTTTAAAAAGTTGTCATATAACGGTAACCTTTGAGGTTACTGGGCTAGTCCGCCATATAGCCATCATGCTAACCTCGTTCTGTTATGTGATCCGCTAGCTAGCAAGGCCTGTGAATCGGCGCCCCAAGGTAGCCTGTTCTTGTTTAATAATATTAATATTGCTGGTTATATTTAGGACTAACTGTGAGTCCTAAATACAATGATTGGTATATTATGGCAGGTCGCTATGCGATAGTTGACCTGTGTAATTATTTGTGTACAGTAGTGCTCCGTTATCTAGCAAGTCCTAGCCTGCGCTGGGAACAAAGCTAGCTAGATACTCCCTGCCAGGTACCGGTTAATGACATCAGAGAACTACGACGTTAACTTATAAGATCATGCGTTCATTGCAGTGCAAAGTTTCTTTATTTCTAACCATATATGACTTGATGAAACTTAACCCTTGTCTTCAGCTCTCAACTCATCATCAACACTGCAATCGTTTACATGCATAGATTTTATATGATTCACTCCTTTACCAAGTTTCATAGGAATGTAAGTCATATTTGTTCTTTTATCTATTTCTATTTAGCCCGTTCCTTAATCTGTGTGGCATGGCCATTGATTGAGGTTCCATTGTAGATTGCAAGACGAACAGGTCCTTGTACACATCAAACTGGCATTTTGTTCTGATGGATTTCATTGTCTCTACAGATCATCTCCCAAACCACATTGTTTCTAGCTGCGAAGGTTGAGGAACAGCCCCGGAAGCTTGAACATGTCATCAAGGTGGCCCACGCCTGTGTCAATCCGCAAGATGCACCTCTAGACACCAAGAGCAACGTAAGACAGCCCATCATTACTAGGCATTGTGATGTGGGTCTGTCAGACAGATTTAGACGCATTACAAACATGTAATCTGTTGAACTTTAGGCATACCATCAGCAAGCTCAGGAGCTGGTGATACTAGAAACAATAGTTCTTCAAACACTGGGTAAGGATGAAAAAAAATCTGAATGTATGCACTAATGTAAATAGGTATGGATAAGCGCATCTGTATCTAATGGTCTGGTTAAAATAAAATTGAAAATATGACACTGCGCATCCGTTTACATTAAAGAGTGAATGCATCGTCTTCCATTAAGCCCAACAATTATATTGTATTTGACATTGCAATGGTTTTGTACTTAAGTTGTACCTCATATCCTAAATATGTGATGTTTTCTGCCAATTCAGGGTGTTATGTTTTTTTATGGGTGTTCGTTTTTTTTATGGCTACACACAAAACATAATGGATTGCAGGTGTAGTTTTGGGCAACCTGTGGCCGGCCCTGCTCTACAAAGTGACATATCTTTACCCAAGATGTGCCTTTGTAACATGGATAGGGCGGCTTTTGGGATGTAGTTGCGGTCATTTCTTGCCCTTTTGGGATGTAGTTGCAGTCATTTCTTGCTAATTTGGGATGTAGTTATCGGTCATTTCTTGTTAATTTGTACACTGGATGATCTAATCATGTTCAATTACATTCTTCCAGGTTTTGAAATTACAATTGAACATCCTCACACAGATGTTGTGAGATGTTCCCAGCTAGTGCGAGGTACAAACTTACTTTTCTGCGTTTTGTCATCTTACAATACTTTCTCTACTCTACACACGATCTGTGCTGTGTTTGTAGTTATAGTGACATGTTGTCATAGTTGTATATCATTTGGTTCGAGATTGATACCCGCAGCTAACCTTTGACCCTTTTCTCCCTTCTATTGCAGCAAGCAAGGATTTGGCACAGACTTCCTATTTCATGGCTACCAACAGGTTGTTATCCTGACCCCCCCCCCCCTATGTTGCACTGTGATGGCACACTATAGCTTCCTGTTCTGGCAGGTCCCCCTTCCTGTGTCCAACGCCCTCTTTGCGCCAGGCAGGTTACTGGGAAGCCCCTAGGGGGCGGTACCGGTCCGACCAGCCAGGCTGCAGCAGTGCGGTGTATTGTACAAGGGCTCAGTGTTGGCACATAGGGGTTGAATGAACACTGTGAAGTGTTAGTGGTGCTGTATACTGTCCCCGCCGACCGTTTGCTTGGTACAGAGTGCATATGTCTCCCTACTCCTAAAACACAATTGGTAGCCTGAATATAGCTTGCCACTAAAGATCAGTGAAAAGATAAACTATAGAAACTGCCCCGGTAAGTATAAATAACGTTTGTTTTTTACTTTCTTGATTTACATTTGATATAAGTAAAACGGGCTAATATGTAAGTGTTATAAGCAAATAATAAGTAACTTATCCACTTTTTACGGTAATTTTAGTCTTATGAATAATTACTAGTTCACAATCTTACATTAAGTACCTGCATGCATTCTTTAATTTGCCACATTTTTGCCTAATGTATAATATTCATTATTTTGGACAATATTTGATTACATTTTGAATCTTTTTTTATAACTTTACTTGGATTCATATTTTGGCTATTCTACCAACAGCAATGTTAAATCTCTGGACACAGTGCAAAAATGTTTTTAACCGAGTCAAACTGAGCAGCCACTACTAATAAACTTGCATTATTTATGTATTTTATTGTGGACAATTTCAAACTTAAACCCAGAATTCAAGATTGTATAAAACCACTCAAAATAGAGGTTTGGAAGGATGTCCAATGGGTAGGCAGGGGCTGTGTGTCTGTGTCCATGTGGTGTGAGTGAGATAGCGTCAAAGTGAACAGGTGGTGCTGGACTGGGACTACAAAGGTGGATAACTCCTAAAAGACATGCTCCATTAAAGAAAACATAAATGCTTAAAGAACGAGTTCAACAATCTTAGCTTTTTTCTAAACACGGATTTGGTAAGAAAAATGACCTCGATGATCAATCGTAGAAAAGATCAACGGTATGGGTTCCACCACTCACTCTCATCACTCAAGATTTCTCTAGTCCCATGTGGTATATGTGCCGTGTTCACAGACGACGTGTTAGCCCAGGGAGCCGGCCGTCTCCTGCCGAGTCCCGGGGGCCATGGCACTAAACCCTGCGTTTACCAGCCTTGAGCGTTGGCTAACGAGTCTCCCCGGTCTGTTCTTCTCTCCCTCCATCCAGCCTCCACCTCACCACGTTCTGCTTGCAGCACAAGCCCACAGTCATCGCCTGTGTCTGCATCCACCTGGCCTGTAAGTGGTCCAACTGGGAGATCCCCGTGTCTACCGATGGGAAGCACTGGTGGGAGTACCTGGATCGCACTGTCACCCTCACGCTGCTGGACGGTGAGTTGTTCTTCCCCCTGGGTGCTACTGGACCACACTTTGCTTGCTGTTGATGTGGTTGACTGAAGTATTGTTAGACGAATTGTCAATACTAATTGTTTTCCACACAATCATCCTACAGATTTGTCTGTAATGAATAACTATGAATTACTAGTTAGTGGTCCTGTGAAGTTTTTGACAGTATATGTTTGATAAGATATTATCTCCACAATGGTTTACCCCAGAAGGTTGTTGCATAAACCAAGTTGCAAAGGGGTTTAAAGTTCAGCACACATACAGGTTGGAACTCATTGGGTTAAGGGAATGCACTGACCATAAGTGGTTCTAAGTTCAGAGCATCTGCTAAATTTCTCTTCAACTGTGTAGTTTTTCAGACGGCTACTTTTACAACCATAACTGGCTTTGGTTTGTTCCCAGTTCCACTCTGACATCTCCTCTTCTCGTCTACCTAACGTAGAGCTGACCCACGAGTTCCTGCAGATTCTGGAGAAGACACCCAGCAGATTGAAAAGGATACGCAACTGGAGGGTAGGTTCTGCTCTCGGTAACGCTGTAAGTCTCATGTCATTTACTTTTTGTACCTTGCTATTTACTGCATTCCGCCCCAATTACATGGCCAGTGTCTTCAGATGTTCCTAATATTTGGTTAATAAGTTTGGCGTGCAGAATGCTCTTTACGTTTGGTCCGGCCCGGTTCACTGATTCCTCGCTGCCTGCTGCAGGCCACACAAGCCGCCAAGAAGCCCAAGGCAGACGGCCAGCCCGGCGACGGCTCGTTTCAGGGGCCCTCGTCACTGGACGGCATCACCGGTGTTGCCGGCGGCAACTCGTTCTTCCCCTCGTCCTCCCTGTCCGACTCCGGGGAAATGCCCTCCCTGGACGACCTGTCGGCCCCCTTCCCTCCCTACCAGGCGGAGCTGTTGGGTCTGGACCAGGGCCCGTCGTTCCTCCCCCAGTCCCTCTCCGCAAAGTGTCCGTCGACCGGCAAACACGAACACAAAGCGGGCATCGCGGGCAAGCATCCACAGGCGCTGGCCGGTAACCCCTCGCCCTTTGCCCGCCCGCCCCAGAAACTGTCCCTGGACAAGTACAGAGAGAAGCACGCCGCCGACCTCCAGGCCATGCAGAACGGGGGTAGAGAGGACCCGGGCGTGGTGGATCTGTACCAGTCCCCCGCCCTCTCCCACCCCCATAAAAGACGCTCCCAGCCCGGGCACGGCGCCCCTCAGCACGGGGACGGCCGGAGGGACAAGTCCGGCTCCAAAAAGACACGAGGCCTCCCGGCGACGGGCTTCCCTGCCGAGAACGGCGTGGCGACCAGCAACGAGGAGCTGAAGATGCGAATCAAAGTCTCCGCTGAGCGGGATCAGGGCGGCCACGCTGGGGCTCCGCAGGGCAAAGAGAAGCACAAGGAGCACTCCGGCCACAGAGGACACCCTAAGCACGGCCACTCGCATTCCTACGGCTCCGGCGGGAACGGCCGCGGGGCCCTCGACCCCGCCCTGGCCCTCCGAATCCCCGGGGGCCACGGTTCCGAGACGGGGAGCTCCGGCTCCTCCTCCAGGAAACGGGCGCACCCTGACGCCAACAGCCACGGCCATCACCACCACTCTGGTAAGAGCAGCAGGAGCTCGAAGGGCGCCGGGGCCTCCTCTCACTACACGACAGACGGCAGCGGCGGCTCGAGGACGGTGGAGAGGCACCACGGTGGGCCGGAGGGGTCGAACGGCGTGCTGGGGTCAAATGGCCAGCACACCGACTACAAAGACACGTTCGACATGCTGGACTCTCTGTTAAGTGCCCAGGGGATGAACCTGTAAAGCCAGGCGTTGGGAGGGAGCCATGGGGTCTAGCCTGGCAGCCGGGCTGTTTTTGCGCCCCCGTTCCCAGCTCTTTTCAAAACACGTTTTGTTTGACAGTGGCGTGAGAGTTAGTGAGACAAGATGGCACAAACAGATCCTGGTACCAGGCTAGCTACAAGTGGATGAAGATAAGACATTCGGACATGTTTTATTTTGAATTTTATTTTTTTTAAGTAACATGTTTTAATTACTTTTAAGTCATCTTAAAGTAACTCTGCATCACCCAGTCAGTCCTGTCCACACACACACGGTAATTATTATTGATGCTTTAAGGCTGTTCTTCAGAAAATGTACACAACTTGATGCACAGCGTTATAATGCTACCTGTCTGCTTGCAACAACAAAAAAACCTGTGAGCAATGTTCACCAATTCTGTGATTGGGGGGGGTAAGATTTGAATGGTTCTTTTAACAAAAGAGAGCAGTCCTTTTTATTTGTTTTCATTAACGATGTGCATGTTTCAATCACATAAGGGAAGATAAACAGCCTGGAGATGGTTGACAGTGTGGACGTAAATGTACGTACATTTTTGTATGTTAAGAAACCACCATATTCCTTGAAATACTCAGGTCTTGAAACTTTTGATATAAAGAAAGAATTCCTCTCTTTTGATGTTATATCTACAGCTGTGGAGATGTATAATTTGGTTCGTTGTTGGTGGAAGGCTGTGGATGTTTAGCATCTAACTGTTGGAAGCTATTTAGTCTGGTATCAGGTTACACAAATCTGGTGACCTTCCCCACCACAAATCCCAGTGAAAATCCTGGGGCTTTTAGGAAAGTTAACAGATTTTTGCAACCCTAATCTGCTTGTTTTATATAGGGGAGGGCTCAAATCATATAATGGCAGTCCAACCAATAACAAACGTGCCAGTCAGGATAGAGACCTATCCCAAATCAACTTCTAATATACTTTTCATTCCAAATGGCACCAATCTAGCCATGTATTGGACTACATAAGAAATAGTGTGCCATTTGTAACAGACCCTTGATGATTTACCTGTGGGATCTGAAGTACTTAGGACCTAGGGGTTGATTTGGGACCATTATTTATCTGATGGATGCCAGTGGCCGTTCCTCTAAAACGTACTCGCGGACCATTCTAGAGCTATAAGTGAAGTTTACGTTATATCTGCTGTGAAAGTGCATTTAAAAAGAAATCTTGGCATATTTACAAAAAGCCTTGTGATTGTAACAAGTCGCTATTCTTAAATATGATATGTCTAATTAACCAACCACCATCTTATTAAAAAAAGACCTCCAGATAAGATTGTGTAAATATATATATGTGTATGTATATATACATATACATACAGTAGGCCTGCAGTTCAGTTAGCACTAACTTGTCTGTTGACAAGTTGGCACTCTGGCCTACACATTCTATCATACCGTGACAGTGTATTATGAGGTCCGAATGCAGACTCTGTATTGAACAAATCCCTAATTTGTGTACTGGGAACCCAAATAAAGGTGTAAACGTGTTGTTTTACACATAAACGCACCAAGGTCTTGTGTGCATTTCATTATGATTAATTGTCCTACCACACATGTCCACTAGGTGCCATCCTTCAGTCATTAATTGGTTCTAGTGGTTTTTCAAAAATCACGTTTTTTGTAATAGAATGGAGGCATCTTGGGTTAAAAGTCTATGGTTTCGAGAAAGATTGTAATTGTGCATGCGTTGCAGTTTTGGTGAGTTTACACAGACAGACCTATGCAAATTGCTCAAAAGTAACTTGGCAAAATACAGTTTCAGACTTGTTAAACCACATAACGCCTCAGAAAATATTTCACTATATATATATATATATACATATATACACCAGTATAGAACCAGTGCTCTAGTACATTGATTGGAACCCTACTTTCTTGACAAGGGTTTTAATGGATTGATGGTGGATTGATGGATTTGAATAGCCAACTAGCTGGGTGTAATTGGGTGAATATAAGTAATTCTAAAGATTGTGCTTATTTCATTGACAGTATATCAGGATGTCTAAATACAATTTAGGCACCATTTATACTGGCACCCCAAATTCCAATCTTGTAACATATCTGACCGTCAAAAGAGCAATTACTGAAAAAATATCCGAATTTGTCAGGCTTGGTCAACATAGCCTTACACATGGATGCCCAGATTTCTCTCACTGTTGTATGTGGCTAAAGAAAAAAACTGTCCTGGGAGGGGAGAACTAAAAGTCTGATTAATAGCTCCTGTCATTGTATTGTGTTCGCGGATGTATTATTTAAGGAACATCCTGGACCAGCCAGGTGCTTCTTTGTGCCGTCTAAGAACATGCTCAGCAGAACTAGCAGGTGAGATGCACAACGAACTCACAAGGGATTATAATGGCCATACAACATGGACATCAAAAATAGTCCTGCTCTACAAACTCCCCAAGCTAGCTATTACAATCATCTGTTCTGGTGACAATAACGCAGCCTTGCTCAAAGAGTCATCAAAAATCCAATAGAAAACGTATTTGTTAACAAAGTGTTTCCTCAAGTATTTCACAGCCGCAAAAGCTTCAGCCGACCCCATGTAAGCCGGTTGATACCGGACATTTTAGATTTTTTTCACGACATGAATAAATTACTCTGAAAGAAATTATAGGGCACAATAGTGACCCATTTGAGCTGAACTGTGATTTGACCTGGGCTGCATAGACGGCAGACAAAACTAATGTTAAGAAACCCGTCTCAAAAATATTCAAATAGACTTGTACATAATACTGCAGTCACCTGTTGTTTTGTAAGCAGCAATCTCCGGGGGAAGGTACAATGCAGTTATACAGCATTTTTACGGCGATATGTTGTTCTGTAAGGGAGTTTGTAGTATGAAGGCCTATGACAATACTTGTAGACCATGTAGATACTATTGGTACTGAAATGGTACTGCATCCAGTTGATTTAACTAAACAACATGTGTCACGCCTCGTCTGAGAAGATCGGAAAGAGCCACTCAGACACTCTCACAACTTTTAGGACCGACACATTCAATCACACCTCAGAGGATACGGACGACTTGGTTGCGTTCACAGCCCGGCTGGGCGTCTTATTTGAAATTCCAGGCATCACCTCACCTCGTAATTTCTAACGAGGCAGGATCCTCCTCGCGCTCATCAGGACAGAATAACACAAACACTCATCAGGACCCACTTCTCACCCACCCTTTCTCAATCAGCAGTTTAATTGGACTGATATTGTTGAAGCTCAGCCCGCCCTATTTTCTAAACTGCGCGAGTTTAAGGTTCCTTTCATTGGCGACAGAACAATAACCCTTATGTCAGGAACAAAGGATACTTAGAGGTTTGGCTAAAGCTCTTTAAAATTGAATTGTAATTTCTACTGGCCTCGGGGTGTTCTTATATTTCAGGTAATATTAGCATCAGTTAAAACTGATACTTTCTAGAAGATCAACCGGATAATTCAGTACAAGGATAGGCATAGTCGATCTTCGAAATCCTAATTGTTGTCATTCCCCCAAATCCTAAAGCTGCTCCGCGCTCAGATTGGTTATGGACAGGATTGTTACGACGACTCGTACACTTTCAAAGGAGGAGCCATTCAGAACACAACTAGAAATTACATTTCAAGAACTTAATCTGACCAAGTCGCGGCAGTGTGAACATTTGAGAGTTGTCTTGATTTTTTATCGTTTAGGCTCCGGAACAGGTAGAATGATAGTAAGACAACGAGAAATCTATAGCCATACTTTGCCTTCTCATGCACACAGAATTAACCATCTTTGCAAACATTTCAGCTACATATGATAAGTATTAACAAGCATATCAAGACTTGTTGAGCCACTATCTGTGTTACTGCCCACACCGAATGTAAATAAAAACGGTGCATGACCAAATGTACAAGGACAACTGAAAGCGTTGTCTTAAAATATTTTCCTTTTGACATTTCTCGCTTGTTCTTTCCATTTCATAACCCATTGCCGGAGCAAGCTAAAGTTCACCGCTACACGGAGACGTCTGGGTGAGCAGAGAACGCAGTTTACATCATAGTGTAGTTTAGAAACCGTAGTTTACGCTTTAGAAATGGCTTGAAGTGGGGAAATGATTCGGGTACTATATTTTGCTAATAATACACCTGCTAAAAGAGCATTTTTGGATGGGGGGATAAGTCAGTGTTGATCAAGCATGCACGCTTTCTAGCCCAGGAGACATAGGACCTTGTCCTGAATGTAGTTATATACGCGGATTTACAGCTGATGTACTACAGCAAACGGTAACAGTAGTGGATCGTATACATGGATGCAGAGACGTGAGCAGTTTGAGTGTACTTTAGTTCAGCAGGTTTCTGGAACATACTTTGGCTGCTGTGCTGTGTGTTGCTTATAACGTTTTGAAATAATAGTACATCAGCATTATAAACTCAACAAAGAATAGATTATACTATTATTGATGCATGGCAAATGCGCAGTACTGCAATGCTGGTTTGATTAAACCCCCATTCTCTCAGACTGTAACACGTCCATACTGCTGTTGATACACTGATCCATCAAACATCTTAACGATGAAAGGACATTTCAATCGGTGCTTATTTATTCCTGGCAGACCATTTCACTCTTGTCTTGGATACCAGATTAGGTTGAATATAATGCAAATGCTTTTCTTGGCGAATGGTAAGTATATGGTATTGACATTTTATTCTGTGTTTATTATATATCCTAACAATTTGCCTAAAAAATGTTAAACTCTAATGGTTAAGCCATAAGATGTGTTCAGGGTTTTACAAATGTCAAAACAACGCATTAGCTTTCTAAACTAAGGCCTCGAATTGGTAATACAGCCACACAGAACTATAATGAACAGTGTGGAATATAAATCATGCTGTGGCAATATACATGCATCCACCAATGGTGCTTAACATATGAATTATGTTAAGCACCTTATTGCACTGTTCCATTGATCCCCCACTGTTTCAATAGATGTGGTTTTGTTTTGGTCGTAATCCTCTTCTCTGTATGCATTGCATTCTGTAGGATGACTTTCCTAAGCCTCCTGAGCATGTTCAGCCAAACATGGTCTTCGTCAGCATTTCCCAAACTAAGGGTTGCAACCTGAGGGGAGGTCAAGTGATTTGTGAAATGGTCTTGTGAGGAAAAACTAGAAGAAAATCCTGCTTGGTTAGTAGAAGCAGGGTTATCGGGATGTTAGAATCTCGATTTAAGAACGTCCTATGATGTCTCCCATTAAATGGACTGTATACAAAACAGACATGAAATGTAAATATTTCATAACAGACCATCAGAGATGTGTATGAATTAATGCTACTGTAGTCATGTAAAGTTAATGACATAATGTGTATGTGGCTGGCTTTTACCAGTATGGATACTGTTATTAGTTGTTTTGTATGGGTGACTGTCTGGGTCCCCAGTGACTGATGCTTTGGTATGTAATGTCATTGAAGACCTGTTGAAGGATTAGACTGTTTATCTACTTGTTGTGAGATTTGTTTATTTTCCTATCGTTTAATGTGATACAAAAGACCCAATATCCCTTCAGCTTTCGCTCCGTGTCCTGTATCAGTAAAAAACAAGTATGAAACATGTATGCACTCACAACTGTTCCTCGATCTGATTAAACTGGCTTTACTTTTAGCTCAGTCGTTCTCAAAGTGGGCCAAAAGGGTTACGCTCTGAAAAGGGTTGGTCATTAACACGCCTTGGATTAGTATCGGAAGGCATTTTAACATGTTATAAACCAGGTGGTTTGTATCCTGAATCCTATTTGGTTAACAGTCGTTATATATTGGCTAATTGTCTGTAAATATTTCTATGAATAAAACCGAGAGGTTATTCATATAACAAAACTAACTTCAGACAATTTGGTTCTTGGAACGGCCGATAATAGTGACCAGCTATTATCGGCCAGTCCCTAGAGACGTTAGCTATCTACTGTATTGAGAAGCCAACCCCTTTTCACGCTACTTCAGTAGTGTAGAAATAGACTTGACGAACTAACCACAAGAACATTGGAACAAGTTCTGATTCTTCTGTCGGTACGGACTGTCCTACTTTATTAACACCTACTGACAGCGATATTGTTTTCCCCCGGCCCAGGCGGTAAGGACTGGAGTTTGTCCAACACAAACAGAAAGCGTCACGTGACGCGGGCTGCTCTTTACTCAGCGCGCCCTCTGGGAGGAGAGCGAATGCTGTGATGCTGCAGCACGTCTTAATCTGCTGCCAGGCCGCTCAATACGGCTCCGTCTGGCTTGCTGTTATTAAAGCCCGCTCCAGCCCCCCACCTCCACAACCACAAACCCCTCGGCCTGGGTGCAATAAAGGGAGAACTGGCGTCCACATGTAGAGGCCGGCAGTTATAGGTAAGGCTACAGAATAGAGAAGGCATATTTGCAGAAGAGAAAAAGAGACAAATAATAATAATTAATACAAAAAGCGCGAGAGAGAGAGAGAAGATGAAAAGACAGAGCGGACAACTGTGAGAAAGAAGAGATATACCCAGATTGAGAGATCGGGTGACCAGTGGTGGAGTTGCAGGTGTCGGCTGAGACGCCACGGACGCATAGCACTGGCTGGCAGCTGACAGGACGGGACAGAGGGGGCATGTCGGGGGGTGGCTGTCTGCTTGTGAGATGTTCATTACTCATACGGGCCCGCTGGCTCCGTCAAACAGGTAGCAAAGGGACAGCAGCCTTATTAAGTGGAGGCCTGGCTGGAGCACAGCAGCAGCTGCACCGAGGATATGGAGACTCGTATACACAAACCTCCTGGTAAACTGGGGATTTAACGGTGAAATAAATGAGGGAACCATCAAGAGTTTCAGGCTAGAAGTGGCCTTGGTCTGTGGCCCGTGTTGTCCGGAGGTTACAGCCTCTGAACACCGTACGCATGGATGCCTTGTGTGTTGAGTGTGAGTTGACTAATTGAAAATGTTATTCGCCACCGGAAACTCCCACAAATCATTTTTTCACGCTGTACTAGTCTTCAATAAAAAGGAAAAAACTTCCACCCTACCTCATCACCCAAAATAATGAACTCCTTACAGACCAATTAGCATAGTTACTGATAGATGTGCTCCCTTAACTTTCCTCTAACAGTGTTTATCAACCTAATAAAAGCAGGCCTATTGTTGGACAAGAATGTGGACAATTAGGAAAGTTTATAGGTAGGTACATATTACAGTATTTTTATTTGAAATAATGACTAGGCTGCCCTTTTACTTCCATACTCTGAATTCAAGTGTTATACAACTCAAATAAAGCTCTTATTCAGCGTTTAAGTTCTTAAAAATAGCTGCCAGATTATCACATCCTCTTTCCGTCTGTTCTTAATACACTGAACTAGGTGTGTTATAGACACACTGCATCAGGTCTGTGGTGTACATGTCAAACTGTAGGATCTCACTGTCTTTTAGATCAACTAGGAATGAGTTGTGCGCGCCATCTGAGACATTGTTTGACAGCGCACGGATGGTGATAGAAGTCTGGCGAGAGCGATTACAACAAGCTGCTGTCCAAGTGTCCCTGAAGCCTGAACTCTAAGAGCTGTGAAATGAATCAATATCCTCCCGCCGCAATGCTGATCACCAACGTACAGTCCTCACCGTTTCCATAGTAACTTTTCCTCCCTCACTCTTAACTCGTTAACTCCTTTTAGGAAAACACTGGCGGTGGGTGAAGATGGATCGAACTGGCAGGAGGTGGATGTTATTACCTTTCTTTTCGACTTCAGGCGATGTGGTTTTATATGCCTGGTAAATAACAGTTCAATAGAAAAAACGTTCTATATCCATGTGAAAACATAGGCGTTTCAAGATAAAATTGGAATACACTAAATAGGCTATTGCTACAGCGTTTGGCTTTGAAACCATCTCACCACAGATGACAAAGTAGACCACTACGCAAAACATAAGGAAATACATGTTTTATTTTCATTGATGACATGTTTCTTAAGCCTATTTGTAGAGGTAATTAATTATAAAAAATAAAAAAAAAACACTTGCGATATGTTGAGGTGTAAACTAGAGCATTGCAGATTTTTCATCCGATTTTTCAGGGCCATTTCCAACAAGTTTGCACAACCTAAAATAGCAGCAAATGGAACGCTCGGAAGGCACTTTAAACAGGCAGCACGATCTGCAACGTGTCCAGCTCCGCCCGAATCTGCGCTAGAAAAGCCTGTCATAAATCAACCCGGACTGCTTTCTTACGGTTCAGGGACAAGCAGGGAGGGGAGATGCCCATTTAAACACTGGTTACAGGCAGCATTATTAAGTTACATCTATTCCGGTCAATCAACATCAGTATCCCCTATTAGAGGCTTGGTTAAAACAGGCTTGACTCAGTTGCTGGGATGATATATTTTCAATCACGTTTGCTCACTATGCTGACACTGCGATACAACTTGAAATTGACGACACAGAGGCCATACTACCAGCCTTCAAACGTCACGCAACGGTTAGGACAACGTTTACGCGACAGTAGTTTACAGAAATATAAACTCAGAAACTTCTATGCATCTTTTCTCAGTCGCTCACCACTCATACAACTCCCCATGCCGGAGGGGGGGGCGTTCATTTTTTGACAAAGAAGCGAGTGATGTCTGATGAGACCCTGGAGACGGCTAGTTCCTTCTTCATTTTGCTTCTCTCTTTGGCTTGCTGAGCGGTTCTCTGAAACACCAACAACACGTACTGTCAATTATCGCTCATTACTTTGATCTAATTTGCGACACGATGTGTTCAAAAGGGCATGGTGGTGTGTTTTAAGATGAAGCACGTGGGTCCCATTTAAAACCTGCACATGGTTAGGGTTGGAATTAAGGTTAGAATCAGAACTTTGAAGTAAATGTTAAGGAGCATCTTTTTTTCCATGGCGCTGATCCTTAAAAAGCTAGCCAAGCAATGTGTATGTGCACGCAAATTGTTCCGTGTGTGTGCTTGCCTGTGCGAGACCAGGAAACTTACAGTTCTGTGACATACAGTGCAGAGGGTCTGCAGGTTGTCTAGGGAACACTGTCCACCTCCGCTGTAGACCGGCCGAATGTGATCCACCTGCCAGAACTGACCCTCAACAGGGGCGCGAATCATTTCATTTAGCTGAAAACAGAAACAAAAGGAACAGCATAGGTAAATTGCTTTTCTTTATATGTTAATAGCATGAATGATTATAAAATAATTGTGGGTTTGTACATTTTAAATGGTTTACTTTTACCAATTAATTTGGTGGGACCTTACCCCAAAAGTGTAAACAATTTAAAAAGTACTTACTTTTCATGAATGTAGGTTTTTATTATTAAAAACATATTCTACTCTGTATTATTTAGACTGTTCAAAATAGTTTGTAATAGGTAACAAAAAAAATTGTGTAAATTGTTATTTTATTTCTAAGGAAATAGAGCAGAACTTTGGCCTTCTGGTTTTAGAAACACATTTTCTTCAGTCGTATACAGAAACTGAAATGGGAATTACAAAGCCCCAATGTAAATGAGCTGGGGACACCAGAATAAGGTAAGAAATCTAATTCTTGTGTCTTCTATTTCCCTAAAACCTAGACCAGGGGAACACCAAAATGGTATTTTAATTTGAAGCTAAGACTTTCCCATTCTCCTTTTTGAGGTGGAAAGCGTCCCCCCAGGGGACAATTCGGCCCAGAAATCAATCTCCATTCCCGGGAAGAAGCTGTAGTTAGAGTACCGGTCTCCCATTATTAACCACAAGAGAACCAGAAACAAATTCTTTTTTGTGAAAGGTGTAAAGGTTTAGTGACCAGGAAATGTCAGATGCTGTTCGTCATAGTCTACCATTGTTTGACAAATTGCCTAAGAAGACGATCCCATCTCTGTGATGCTGATAGAGCAGAGAGATGGTGCAGTGTTTCCATTTCACACCGGAAGCCGGACCGGCCATCTGTCCCTCAGAGACAAAAAATCTTAAACCTCAAACTGTATAATAAATAGTAGCTCATCACAAACTCTCATCTTCCGGCATCTAGACAACCGTTTTTATAACGTCAATGCATATCCCACGGTAAATTCATGTACATCATATATTTAATGCTCTTTCTTCAGTCAAAAAAAAGGCGTGGTACATGAACAGCAAACCCAGGGAGAGTAATGCGACGGCCCTGATCCCCCCCCCCCCCCCTCTCTCTCCTGATCCCCCCAGTTTCCTCATCTCTCTGACCATAAAATAAATCCTAACTAGCAGACAAACAAACCTGTTTGAGTGACAGCTGTGCCAGCCAAGTGCTCTCTAGCATCTCCTTCCTGCGTGGGGGAGGGGCATCGCGGACCTTCAGGTAAAGCTGGTGAGCCTGCAAGCCGCAGCTCTGACACACGCCCTGCTCCGTCTGCAGTACCCGCGCGCGCATGTATGACTGACTGGAGCGCAGCTGGAACTCCTCCTGGCACCTGGGGCGGAAGGGAGCCGGTACAATCTTTCAGAACGTGGCAGAACAGATTTTCCCGATGAGGGAACTTGTGTGACGTTGGCTTTGGTATTAGTGACAGGATGTACATGGGGGGGAGGGGGGGTCCATTTTCCTTGGCTTCCCTGATTGTAGTCGCTACTTACTTCTGGCTGCAGAAGCGGGTGTCCCAGGCCCCCCCGGCGGTTCCACAGGCTTGATGGCAGGACAGACACAGGGGCCGACCCTCGCTGTCCACAGCCTGCAGGTACCCAGCCTCAGCCAGGGCCTCTGGAGCCCCGTCCGCCCGAGGAGACACCTTATCTGGGGAATCTTCTTTCCCTGGTCTGGGGAGAACAGGGGAGTTGAGACAGACAGAGGCAATGGAAGACACGGGGGGTGTATTGTGTGTAGATTGCAGAAGAAGTCTGTGAACTAAATGTAAAGGGTCTGAATACTTTCTGAATGTATGCGTGTGTGCTTTTGTGTGTGTGCTCGTTATGTGTGTAGGCGTCTGTGTCTAGGCATGGGGCCCTGTTCCAGCAGGGTTAGGGAACAGATGGGACCTAGCTCTTGGAAGCACCCTGATGGTCCTCAACGGATCAGCTCACTGTGTGAGTGAGAGCCAGTCCATGTGCTGGTTACCACAGCAACGTGCTCTCTCCATCCCTAGCCTGTAAGAGGAGATTTTAACTGTACTCCTCGCACTCTTTCCACGCCTCAACAACCACTGGAGGAGTAAGCCAGAGGGGATGGACCTCTCCCCGGAGGGGCTTTTCATCCAACTGGGTTTCTTCCATCAGAGTGTGAATTATGGCCTAGGTTTCGTCCATCGGCCTGTTACAGACCAGGGCCTACAGTCTCAGAAGACGGATAAGAGTTCATGGAGCTTCACTACTGAACAAACCCAAGACTTAACCACCTCATCTAAAAGACAACAGTGTTCATTCCCCCGGCTCTGCAGACAAAGGGAAAAATATACTTGGAGAGAGAGAGCCAAAGAGAGAGGGAGATAGACAGAGATGTTTTGTGAGCTAGGACCCACATCTTTGGTCCTGTGTGGCTGAGTAGTGAGCTAGAGGTGGAGCTTAAACTCCTCTTGGTGAAGAAGCGGTCTCTCCTGATGACGCTCCCTCCATCTCGTTGGACCTTGAGGACAGACGCCTGCGTCACATCCTCCTGGGTCAAGTACCTGGATGGAGGAATGGAAGTCGGGTGGAGGGATGGAAGGACAGAGGGGGAAAAAAGGAGAACGGGGACACATTAAAAACAGATATTGAAGGATGAGAGGATGGGGCAGATCTGTATGAAAGAGAGAAGGAACGATGGAGAGAGTGACTGGTGGACTTCAAACAGCCTAGCTCACGGACAGATGAAAAGGCCTCTGCTACATGAAAGACAAGTCCAACCACGGACTGTAGAAAGAGTCTCTTGCCGAACGAGGCAGGGAGAAGGTAGAGGTGTAGGGGTAAAGGTGTGCCTGGCTGTACATTCTTATAGATGGGACTACATTAAATACCTGGCCCCGGTTTCTCAACCAATATGAAGGGAATTGTACTTAATACAACAGACAAACTGTTGACTCTAATTGAGACATTTCAGTAAATGTGATCTGATGGTTGAATTCCAGACAAATAACTTTTGGAGAAGAATAAGAGATGTGCAGATACTGTTTCCGAGTTAAACAAACCTCTGAAACAGAAGTAAATCTCAGTAATTTGGTCAGCTTCACTATATTACTGTATTATATAGAATCTGCCCACGGGAGTGTTGGTGTCTAACTAACCACAAGATAATCACTTATCTTCCATCTTCTCTTTCTTCATTGCGTTACCACACTAACTCACAACTCTCTACTTCTGCAAGAACAAGGAACTGAGGTATCAATTTCTTTCACAGCAGGAAGTCTCAAAGCAAGATATCATATTTTCAAATCAGCTTGATATTTATTCAATGGGGTAAACCTTGATTGGCCTTGATTAAAGAATAAATCCCACGTTTTGTCCAATCAGTCGTTTGCAGTGTCTGATTTCCTCCTACATCTACTCTGATTGGCTTCTGAGACACACACAAGTCTTGAAGAACACAGCAGGAAGACAGATGGGATTGGTGCACACATGCATGTAGGTTTCAATATCTAATTGAGTCTTGGCAAATTAGTACCATTAAAATTCTAATTTGCTGAGCTGATTAAGTAGAATATATATATTTATTTTCCTTGAACCCAAAAACTAAACCTAGCCCCAACTCCTAACCCTGAATGCCTAAACATAACCCCCGAAACCTAGGTCGAATTCTAAACTAAACAATTCTGATGAAGTGAGGACAAGCCAAATGTTCGGACTTGGCGTCATCTCCTGTGTTTTATTATGGTATTAAAGACCCTTCGATGGGAAAACCTGCCCGCAAACACGCTTCCTTGTGTTTTCATATTTTTGGCGACCCCCTCCTACCTCTTTGTGCTGTTGTGGTGACGTTGGCTGAGGCTAAGCTGGTCCAAGGCCAAAACCGGGCTTTGGAAAACCAGACCACTACGTCGCAGCAGCCTCTGCTTCATGGCTGTCAGAGAGCACCACTGCTGCACAAACCTCAAGATCTGCCTCACATACAGAGACACACAAAGGTTATTGAACACCACCTTCAAGGGTGACCCTCTTCCCAACGCAAGCCTTGACCTGAAATAACAATAATAATCATATTATGGAACTATTGAAAATCGATCTCAAATCTCAATATTGCATAACGGACATCCAACTAATGCTTGCTAGTATTCAGGTAAGAACTCCCCCACCGTGTTCAGGTAAGAACTCCCCCACCGTGTCCAGGTAAGAAGTCCCCCACCGTGTCCAGGTGTAACTGACCTGTGTCCTGTTTTCACTGCGTCTACGGAAGGGATCAGGCAGGTCCTCCCAGCAGTCCTGTTTAATGTCCAGTGGGATGAAGTTACAGTGCAGTGGACTGTCCTCCTGAAGCATGGACACAGACACGAGGCACATTCACATGCAAACGGAACATTGTAACCATTATAAAATAAAAAAAGTATGTATATGTGTGTTAATATATATAAAATTATATGTGATTGCCAATTCATCAAGAGCTGTGCCTATGTTTGAGTCACAGTGACAAATCTGATCAAAGTTGATCAAATCCATTTCTAAATAATGCGAGTGGCCTATGATTATGTATGTTTTGTGGCGATATTATCATGTTATATGCTAATCCTCTGAAGGCGCGGAGGACTAAAGAGTCAGTCGTACAAATAATCAATTTCCATTTAAATTGGCCCGTCATCTCACGGGCACAATGGGCTCTAGTGCGGATGAAAGGAGAGCGTGGGAGGGAGAAGGGACAGGAGGAGGGCGCCCAAAGCGGGAGTCGTCCAGTACCTCGGAGTAGAGATACACCCGGTCCGTGTGCATGCTGGCGCAGAATCTCATGTTGAGGTACAGGGGGAGCGATGCTGTGCAACCATCAGGACTACACACACCGCCTGGCTGGGCTTCAGGGAGGGGGTGGAAAGAGCCACAAATAAAGAGGGGGGTGATTGAGAGGAAAGGGGGGCGGGGGGTGGAGAGAATAGGGGAGATTGGGGTTGGAGGAAGAATGTGAAGGAGGAGAAAGGGAGGGGGGGGTAAAAGAGAGTGAGATAAATAGAGAGGCAGAAGGTCATTATGGTCTAGAGGCTTCCTAATGATGGCACTGTCTGCAAGAAAAGGTCAGTTGGTGGAAATTAGATACCGGGGAACATTGCTGGGTTCATTTAGACAACGCCCTGGCCGATAACACCAACTGATAACTCCTCTAAGACAACTCAGCGAATTACCAGGTTATGTACAACAGCCAACGCAGTGTGGGACCTGAGAGCGTGTGTCGCTCTAGTACATCTAGCTGAGTGACAGAATGCTCTTTGCCGTTTTAGTTGTTCAAATATTGAAAAATCAGCATTATTTTGTGCCTGTTGTTACCTGAATGTGGAGGAATGTGACCGTTGCATTAAATTGGGTGGTTTCTAAGGCTGGGGTAATTCGTCTTACAAAGCACCATTATCAAGGGTTTTTTACTTCACTGAGTATAAACCCAAGCCAACCGGCTCCCATAGCAGACCTCAGGGAACTGTCATTTCCACGCTCATTGTTGCTAGCTTAATCGGTCCGAATTTGCCCAGCCTTGTCAGATGCATCGTAGTGCTTCTAATGGTGGATTGCAAATATCACCCTGTATATCCCTATTAAAATGTTACCACCACTATAGATCATCTATAGAATGGGTTTCCCTATTCAAGTCAATGATGGCATGATTACAGAAATAGATTGTATTGACCATAACATCATTTGTTCCTACCTGCTGAGACAGACCCTGAGAGATTATTGTCCTTTTCCACCACAAGGGAACAAATCAGAGAGCAATCAAGCTGTCAAAGCACTAGACTGTTGCAATCTTCAGTCTTATCTCCACTCCCCACTCTCTGCCTCGTCTCCCCTCCCCACTCTCGGCCTCGTCTCCCCTCCCCACTCTCGGCCTCGTCTCCCCTCCCCACTCTCGGCCTCGTCTCCCCTCCCCACTCTCGGCCTCGTCTCCCCTCCCCACTCTCGGCCTCGTCTCCACTCCCCACTCTCGGCCTCGTCTCCACTCCCCACTCTCGGCCTCGTCTCCACTCCCCACTCCCTGCCTCGTGTCTACCTTAAAAGGCTTGAACCTGCCTGGTCTCCTGCAGAGTTCCACATTAACCCAAACTCACCATCAATTGGGCTTCCAGAAAAGTACAAAGCAACATTTTCTTGATGTTCCTCAAATAAATATCAGTCCCTGTCACTCCCATGAAGCACAGCCGTGGCTACGGTTCCCACCTCCCTGTCACAGCATACTGACAACACACAGCTTCCTTCCCTAGCCGCACTCAAGCCACTTTTCCAGGTAGTTGAGCAAGATCAATCCCTGTTTTTGGCCACTAAGTGCTGGGGAACACTTCCTTGCTGAAGGAGCAGTGTGATAAGAGCCAACATGACCTGGAGATGGGGAAAGATTTCTTGATCTTCCGTTCTCTTAACCCTGCCAGAGCTTCTGGCAATGAGGCAACGCCGTGAGCGTGAAGTGGACATTATTGTGAGGGCAGAAAAACATGGCCAAATTGGGGAAAACCAATATTTAGAAAACTCTTTGTAGTTCTCTGTCAAAACGTTTTGCATTCATGGATCAGAGGATCTGAATGTGTGAGGTTCTGTCTATGAAGTACGTGTTATTCGGTCTTGGACTCCAGTTAGCGCGCAAGCGTTTGGTGGTGTTAGGAACTGGCTGTTATTCAGGGTGCTAATGAATGTACTGACAGACAGACCGGCTGCTGAGTGGGGAGTAGAGGGGAGGAAATGGTAATGTCCGGACCCCCTCCCCCCCACATGAAATAAAGACGCGTTCGTCTCTCACGGAGTGTGAGGGCAACAATTCAATTCTGTTTACTGAGGTAAATGCAAATTACAACATGAATAAAGATCGGTTCTATAAAACTATATTCCAGACCCAGTTCTAATTCCACTTGGAATGCTGAGACGAAAAAGCACTTGACAATATCTTCAATATCCTAGATAATAATAACAATATCACCCCCCCCCCCACACACACACCCCATCGCCCACCTCCAAACCATTCACCTCCCAGGGAGGCAGCTGGCAGTATATTAAGGATTATCTAATTTATTCAGAGTGATAGATAGCATTACAGCATTTTACCATATGGGTTACATTTCACCCCAGACAATATCCCCTCGATATGGAAGAGGGGAGTAGGGGAGGAGAGAAGACAGCAGGTGTATTACCCGGAGAATAATCATGAGAGGACGAGTGGTGTTCTCTGTTCTGCTCCTCCTCCTCTTGTCTCTGTTGTGTGTCTTCCAGTCTCCTCTCCTCCTTCCCGTCCTCTATCGGTTTTCCCTCGCTCTCTCTCCTGTCGGTCGGCGTGGCTGAGGCGCTGCCGCGATGAGGACCGGAAAAGGGGGTGTCCTCCTCCTGCTTGCCGTGGGAGCCGGCCAGGGCCACGCTGGGGTGTTCTCCGGAGGAGGACGGGTCGGGCCGAGAGGCTGCTGATACAGCAGTGGAACCAGTAGACGGTGGTAACGGGGTCCCAGGAGCTGAGAAGGACGTCGGTTCTTTAGAGAATAACATATAGCTTGACAGAACACGTCACATTGTCAGGAAGGTTTTTTGTGGTATGAAAAAAGGGTTTAATATATAATATAGATACACACACACACACACACACACACACACGTGTTAATACTGTACATACACACTGATGAGACAAAACCTTATGACCACCAGTCTAATATGCTGTTGGTCCTTCACGTGCCTCTAAAACCGCACCGATCCGCAGAGGCAGGGACTCTACAAGACCCCTGGAGGCCTCGAAAACAGCACTGTCTAGCCGAGGCAGGGACTCTACAAGACCCCTGGAGGTGTGCTGTGGAATCTGGCACCAGGACGTTAGCAGCAGATCCTTTCAGTACAGTAAGTTGCGAGGTGGAGCGGACGTGGATCAGGCATGTTGGTTCAGCATATTCCATAGATGCTCAGACAAATTGAGATCTGGGGAATTCGGAGGCCTGGTTCCACACAAACCCTTCATCCACCGCTCTAAGGGGCAGGTGCAAGAGCTCTCTAGGGCGGTTACACCACAGGCCCTGGGACCTCTCTGGGTACACAGCCCCTACACAGCTGGGTGCGAAGTACCGTGTCGAGGCATTCCTGTCGCCGCTTTTTGGTTGGTCCATCCTCGCTCAGGTCTTGACTCCTGCCCATTTCTCCCGCATTGGACCGATCGTGTACCATCTAAATCTACCCACAACCCGATACGTGCCCTTTGTTGGGAGGCGATCAGCGCCATTCGCTTCCCCTGAGAGTGGTCGTACCGTTCGGGTGTATACCCGTGTTACACGGTCTAATTTGCCACTGCTTTTAAGCCAATCAGTATTTGAGGCTTGCCCCACCCTGTTTCTGATGTAAAGTAAGGATTATGTTCTCTTTACGATCCAGTTCTCGTTAATAATTTTGTCAGGGGGGAAAATGTTGGTTCACTTTTCCCGATTGATCGGAAATGAACTGAAAATGACCCCAAACACGTTCAGTGCGGATGGACAGCAGTGACCTAGAAGGGATGTTGTGAACTACTAGTATAACAACAAAGGAGTGTACAGAGTGTACCTCAAAACAAAATATGGGCAATTAAGGCCCATTTTATAAATAAACTGCAACATCCTGAAAGTGTTTTGTTTTCACTGAGCATTTGCAGTGGACATTGCAGAATAGTAATAAAACTGTATCTTCTAACAGACTAATTAATGGTGTTTCCTTTCAGGGGTTTGTTTGTGAAAGGCCATCCTTGTTGTTTTTTCCCCACAAATGTCACCTGTATTATCCGGCAGCCAACTCCAAGCACTGGTGTTTCTGTAAACTAATGAGCTTAGAGGACAGGAGACGCCAGAAACATTCTCCCCATATTAAGCCTGCTGCCTGTAAAGCCCAACATTCTCTCAACGATCCACCCCGAATAAAAACTTGTTGTGGGATTTGTCAAAAGCTCTGCCAACGTAGCAGTTCTTACAGTAGTTATGCACTTTTACGTTTTGGCTTCACACACATTCTACTGTTGTTATTTACTAAAGCTGTATTTCTCCTGCATTTCCTGCTCGGCTGAGAGGATTACGAAGCTCTTATCGGAGATGTAACGTCTTAATAGCACCAGGGTTATTGTTCAGCCCATGTTGTCATTAGAAATGCGATGGCCTTGTAAATGTCCCATCTAACACACTGCCTGTGATGTCAGCGTAACGTAAGTGAGGGGACTGTGTTTGTTTGCTGATTAGATATCAAACATTACTCACCTCAGTCAAGCATGAAATTGAGCAGATTTTGTTTACGGAGTGTGTGTGTGTGTGTGTGTGGGAACATTGTGGTGCTGTATATCAACATCTCTATGATGCCCAAACCGCTGCTGTAGTTCTTGTAGAACACTACTTTCTATTTATAGGCCCGGTTCAAATATTCCTTAAAAAGGGCCAGTGCTGTCAAATTCTTGATTGACCAGTTTTCTTTGTCTCATTTCCCTCCCCAAATAATATGGACAACTTGTCAAAATGATGATGCCCCTTTGGTCTACTTTCTGATGTCACATGATCACAAAGTAAAAAAACAAATGCTTATCTGGGTAAGGGGCGGTCTCTAGAACACCATATCAACCAATTAAGGCTGTGTGTACGTTAAAGAAGAGAATAATATAGAGTAGAAAATGTATCACTCCAAAGTTCTGAGAATATGTTTTACGAAAAATACTTCATGTAACTCTGAAAGTGTGGTTAGCCGATTAGTGAGGGAATAGATACAAGGTGGTCACTGATGTTAGAGGCTGTTACCAAGGCTATCTCAGGCAACAAAATGACACACATTCCTTGACGATTGAGATGTAAAGTGTGACTTCTATTCATTCTTTCGCTTTTATCGAGACAACCCTCCTCTGGTGTGGACCGTCAGATGCCTGGTGACATCATTTATGACAGGTCTAATCTTTTCCTGTGAGGTCCAGACCACGGATGAGGACAACGGATCATCACCCACCTGGGGTCCCAAACAGGTCAGAATCCACCCCTGACCCGAGGGGGGAAGTCCCAGTGGAAAGGGTTGCACCAGGGCCACAACAATTCAGTCCTGTCAGGTCTCTTGATGTAAATGTGGCCATTGAAGCAGGTTCCACTGCTGTCCGCCAGCCTTACAGGGCCAAGCCAGCCTGCCAGGGCCATGCCAGCCTTACGGGGCCACGCCAGCCTTACGGGGCCACGCCAGCCTTACGGGGCCACGCCAGCCTTATGGGGCCACGCCAGCCTTACGGGGCCACTCCAGCCTTACAGGGCCACGCCAGCCTTACAGGGCCACGCCAGCCTGTTAGCTCAGGGTTATTATCACTGAGATAGAGGATGGGGGATGCTGCCATTTGAATCCCCTGTGCTTCCCTGTTGTGATGGAAAGAACAGCTAATCCTTTAAAGAAAGAGCACTGATCTCACCCTTCTGTCTCAACCCTCCACACACCTTCGCCCAGATTTGCCATCTGAACCGGGAGGTGCCGTGTTTTGGAGAGGAGCCGCATTCCTCCTTCCACTCTTATTAGGTAGCGTTTCAGAGTGACAGTTATTCAGAGTGAAAGCGAAACTTTTGCCCTGCCAGTTTCCTCGACTTCACTTTCTCAACTCGGAGACTTCCAGAGACACACGGCAACAGAAGACCACGTGACGGTTTCTCACACGACAGCGAGGTGAAAATTGTGCAGCGACTTAAGGCTCCTCGTTGTCATCTGGAAGACACACGTTGCCGCGCCGATCTATTTCTGACTGCGTATATTACACCTGCCAACGTGTGTGTGTGTGTGTGTGTGCGTGTGCACGCGTGCTGTACTCACCAGTGGTGGTCTTGGGGCGTGGGGACTCACACATCTCACAGTAAAGCAGCAAGGTGCAGTTGGAGTAGGTACAGATCCCACAGCTCCAGTCCTGGCCCTTCCCCGCGCCCCCGCGGCCCCCCCGCTGGACCGGCCTGGGGCTCATCCCCGTTATCGGGCTCCCTCTAGCCGAGAGGCAACGGGGGGCAAACATCGGGGCCAGGGGACTGCTGCTGGGGCTACTCCCATTAGGCAGGGATCTCCTCTTGGCCCCACGACAAGACCTGGGGCTGGGAAAGCGAAGCCTCTTCACCTGGGGGGAGAACTCTTGGTCCAAGAGGGAGTGGTTGTTCTTCTCCTCCTCCTCCTCCTTGCTCTCTGGGTTCATAGCGCCCTTCTTCTCTGTGGAGGCCGCAGGGCCAACGGGTGATTGGCTCAACTCCTCCTCTGTTCTCTTCCTCTTCTTGCTTGAATCCGGAGAGAAGAAGGAGCGTATGTCGTGTTGTTTGTCCTTCTCAAACTGCAGAGAGACAGACAGAGTCTCAGCAACACTTGTGTATAGCAGGCCTGTCATTATCGTACAGCGTCATGTCAGTCAATCCATGAGATCCACGGAGACCTGATCATGTCCACGGAGACCTGATGGACCAGTGTCACCACATCAACGGTCAAAAGTCTCTTCTCAGAAAGTCCTACGTTGTAAACGAATAATTGGTTTCGCAGACAAAACAAGAGTGACAACTGATTCTAGCCAATTAAAACAAAGACAACAGATCCTACTTCTGCCCCAGACGACCTGCTGCACACCTGAACCCCACTTTCGATTGGGGCCGGGATTATTGGGGATCTGTATGACAGGGGGTGAGGTCATCTTTAGATAAGGTGAGATCACACATTCAAAACAGTGTTTGGAGGAGCCTGGCAATTTCAACGGGGTGATCATGTGAGTGGAGTGCACCTTTAAAAGAACGGTCCATGTGACATAACTGGCACCTGGCAGCACCGGTAGCCAGCACTACCAATACAGCGGTACGTGGTTGCTAGGGCCCCAGGCATTCTCGACAGACTCACATGGTTGAAGAAGACGCCCGCGTTGTCACCGTCGCCCTCTCCTCCACGTGACAGGGTCGTCTCTCTCGGTGCCCAGGCCTCTGAGAAGTTCAGGAATTCCCACTTGTCTCCCTCTCCCACCTCTGCCTTCAAGTACTCCTTCTTACCGTTCAGAGTACTGCCTGTTACTGTTTCCTGTCAACAGGAAACAACAACAACTGGGTCATGTTCATTAAGTGTCAAATTTATGAAAAATGACTATAAAGTGGTGAAATCAGAATGAACCCCGATAAGAAACACTTGTTTTGCATGTAGCCTACACTTCAACTACAAGTTAAAAAGTTTGGGGTCACTTTCCATGAAATTTCCATGAAAAGCATATATTTTTGTAAATTAAAATAACAATCAATTGATCGAAAATACAGTGTAGAATTTTTGTAAATGACCTTTGTAGCTGGAAAAGGCTGTTTTTAATGGATTATACACATAAGCATAGAAGCCTATCATCAGCCACCATCAGTCCAATGGCACTTTGGGTTTGCCAATTCAAGTAGATCATTTTTAAAAGGCTTATTGATCATTACATACCCCTTTTGTAATTGTTTTAGCACAGCCAAAAACTGTTCTTCAGACTAGTTGAGTATTAAGAGCATCAGCAAGCCTGGGATTTGATTACAGGCTCAAAATGGCCAGAAACAAAGAACGTTCTTCTAACACTGTGTACAACTACCTTCATAGACACAAACCGGTTCTAACCAGAATAGAAAGAGTGGGAGGCAACATTGCACAGGACAAATACATTTGGGTCTAGTTTGAGAAATAGACACCTCTGAGGTTCTCAACTCGCAGCTTCATTAAATAGTTTCCACAAAACACAAATCTCAATGTCAACCGTGAACAGGCGGCTCCAGGATGCTGGCTTTCTTGGCAGGGTTGCAAAAAATTAAATAAACATTTCAGGCCAATGAAAAAAAGATTAAGATGGGCAAATCAATGCAGACACTGGACAGAAGATTGTATTTAAGTGTTTTGGACAGGCAAATCTAAGTTTGAGATGTTCGGATCAAAGGAGAACATTAACTAGATGCAGAGCAAATTAAAAAAAAGCTGTAGGAGTGCTTGACACCCTACGTGGATGGCAGAATGGAGGCAATGTGATGGTCTGGGGGTACTTTGGTGGTGGTAAAGAGGGAGATTTGTACAGGGTTGAAGGACTGCGCTTTTGCAATGCTATGCCATACCCTATGGTATGTAAGTAATACCCATCAAGCCAATTGAACTTGTGGGAGGTGCTTCAGGAAGCACAGGGTGTAATGTATTGAGATTACCTCAACAAAATGACAACTAGAATGAAAAAAGTCTGCAAGGCTGTAATTGATGCTAATCGAGGATGCTTTGACAAAAATCTAAGTTTCAAGGACACAATTATTATTTCAATTAAAAATAATTATTTCTAACCTTGTCAATGACTGTATTTCCTATAAAATTGCTATATTCCATATTCTTGTATGTTTTCATGGAAAAAGTCAAAACCAACGTCACTCGGATGCTCCGGTAATGGCCTCTAAAAGGTTTTTGCTTTCGAAGGAAGATGGCCAGTTTATTGATTCAGATGCTTTTGACAAGAACCCACCGCGGTCAGAAATGCTTTGACCCTCCCTAGTAGACACATTCCTCGAAAGGTGACTACCCTTGTTAAGCAACCACACACACACACACACCTTCCGGTTGAGCATGCCCCACATCACCGTGTCAAAGGTTCCCTTGGCGATAAGGTAGTGGACGTGGATGGAGGAGGTCTGTCCGATGCGGTGCGCCCGGTCCTCGGCTTGCTTCACGTGGCCTGGGTTCCAGTACAGCTCAGCGAACACCACGTGAGTGGCGGCCGTGAACGTCAGGCCCTGGAGGACGCACAGGACAGCCGGGGATCAAACAGAGGAAGGTGGGGACTGGAGTTGGGACACGCACGTTGTTCTGTACTGTGGAAGTACCTGTCCGGCAGCTTGTATACTGAGGATGGCCACACGTGTCTCAGAGTCGTTCTGGAACCGGTGAACCAGTTGGATCCGCTCTGAGGACGGAACGCTTCCATCGATGCGAATATAACCTGCCTGAAAGAAAGGGGGTAAATGTCAGCGCTGATAAAACCTTTACCTCAGCGTCCACCAGTAACACAACCATATGCTATGGCACGGATGTAGAGACAAACAATATGTTGTCGTATAAAATCGCAAATTGAACACATTTTGTCAATTTCACCCGGATAGACCGTAGCCATAAAAAGGACGACAACTTTTGCGGTGCGATACAAAGGTAACGGTGATGTCATTGATTTTGTTATGTTTTAATGAGCTCTCGATTAGTCATGTCCCACTCTCTTCCGATGTTGCTCATCGCCACAACATGAGGCTCCTTTTAATTTAACACTTTTCCTGTTAATTGGTGATTATGAGTTGGAGAGGAGAGAGAGAACGTGGAGGAATGGTCACATTAGAAGGTGTGATCGCGTATAGGAATGTAGCAGCAAACACTCCTCTAACACGACCTGAGAATAAATTACTTGTGAAACTGACTAAACTCCCCTCAAAAACAGAGAGAGAGCCTGCATTTGGAAGTAGTTATTCTATAGATATATAGATATTTTACTATGGGTTCCTACAAAGGCATTGATGAAGCTCGGTGTATAATTTCTGAACATTATGTGCATTGATTGTTGAATCGAAAGCATAGAAAGGCGTTGTCTGCGTAGAAGTGAAAAGCACATCTATTCACATATTGACCATTAGCATTTCTGTACACTGCTCAAAAAGATCAAGAAAACACAATCACCACAGTGCCACACCAAGTCAATTGAACTTCGGGGATATCAGTCTGTCCAGTTAGAGATCATAAACAATTGTGAATCAATGTCACCAGTTTTGGTGAAGTGAAAGTGACAACATGTGGTGGCCACTTTACCCTTCATAACTGACTCTGCTCTAGTTTTGCGGTTCGTTAGTGTCCTCGCCACTACTGGTAGCAGGAGGCGGTACCCGCAGCCCATTCGGGTTGCACAGGTAGTCCAGCTCCACCAGGATGGCACGTCCAAACGTGCCGTTGAAGAAGAAGGTTTGCAGTCTCTCATTACAGTCTCAAGAGCATGGAGGAGATGCCAGGACACAGAGACATAAAAGGGCATCAACCCAGCAGCAGGACCGGTTTTGGCTCCTTCGTGCAAGGAGGAACAGGAGGAGCACGCTACTGGTATGCATGTTTCCAAACAGTCAGAAGCAGACTCTGTGAGGGAGGCATGAGGCCAGGCGTTTTCCCGTGGGCTCTGTACTCACAGCCCAGCACCATGCAGCTTGGTTGGCATTCACCAGAGAACAACATAATTGGCAGAATTGGTGCCACACGTTGCACTAACCCGAAGTTGTTTTGTACCTTAATTCGCAGATCAGTCCACAGTGGTGGAGATCTATAAAAGAAAGCTTGTTTAGAAAATCTAGATACAGTTAGAAGGCCTGCATCCTGAGATCTTAGGTTACATGTAGGTATGTTTGGCTGGATCAGCGAGGTAAACACAACCAAGTCCATGTATTGCTTGTGCTGCATTGTTTAAGACAATGAACAATGCAGCACAAGTTATTTTAGCATCCAAGGCATTTACAATCTAATTTACAAACAGTTGGGATGCAATATGGACTGTGCCACGGTCTAAAACCCAACTGATTTACCTGTACATTTCACAGCCAAGAAGGAGCAACACTGAACATTTGCCAAAGAATCTTTGCAAAATACGAAGAGGTCCTAAAAGGAAATCTACAGAGGACAGGACCTCAAACTGTGGTGAATAGCAAAACAACGATCTCTAGCCCAGAACCAAGATAAAGCTGGAGTATGAATGTCATTGAATAGCACCAAAGAAACTTCCTTGTATGTGTATATGTACATGGCAATAAAGTTTTTCTGATTCTGAATCACATTGAACATCTCTTAGACCTGAAGGAGAGGGTTGAAGGGGAAAAACCTGAAGATTGCATGTCACTGCCTTGAATAATAGGAGAAACTACCCGAATCCAGGTGTGCAGTTGTATTTTGGTAGAGGCACAACCAAGAAAACTCAAAGCTGTGATCCCTATCAAATGGGTTTCAAAAAAGGACTGAATAAACAACCTGAACACTTAAGTTCATGAGATAATTAAGCTTTCTTTACAACTTGAATTGTCCATTAGACCACAAAATATAGAAGGTGAAGGTTATACATGCTTTTCAAAAGCTCTGCACATCTACCTGTTTCCACAACAACTTTGTCAACATGAATGAACCATGATAACTGCCCACCCACTCTCAGTGCTGGAAGTACTGCTTCCTCAGTTAAAGGGTTTTAAAATAAGGAAAAACTTTTCACCATATTTCACCAGATTGATGGCCTATAAGTGGGTATGGAAGTCTCCAACAGTTTGACAGGTCAGAGAATTCGCCTCAGGATAAAATGTTTGCAGAGACAGAGAAGGGGAGAGAGACAGTAGATCTCTGGTGTGTAAAAAGAGAGAGCAGCCCTTAACCTTCTGCCAGATAATCAGGTGACGATCGGTAGATTGGAGGGTGTGGGAGACCGTCCTTTCTTTGGCTTCCATGACAGCTTCTGTTCAAGCCCGCAACATTGCCATGTGTCACTTTTTGGAGTTAAGGTTAGGCAAAAGTAAGGTGTCCGCCCCAGGTAGATTTCCCCTAAAGTAAGGAATGAGAGTTGTGGGTTCGGTGGAGTAGATTCATGTTATCAAGAAACTTGAAGAGACTCAGTTAAAGCTTACATTTGCACTAGTTAAGGTTAGGACAAACACTCACCCTGGTCCGTTAAGAGCATTCAGCCCTTTTAATTGTCCCTGTACATTAAGTCAACTAATCACATTAGTTTCTGCCTTCTGGGCAGATGGTTCTCTAGTACATGTTTGAGTAAGTAAGTAAGTAAGTAAAACATCCACAAGGGAGGATTTTTGAATGGGCATAACTAGGGTCCCTAGAAGAATGGTTTTAAAAAATGTTACTACACTGGAAACACCCATTGGGTCTCGATTAACTAAATAAATTAAAGACCAAAATCTTTACTGTACATTGTGTAATTCCTTAGAAACAATATGACGTAAAATGGGCAATGGAAACCAAAATCACCAACGACTGAGGGCTGGAGCAGTGAGCTCCTAGATCAGGGCATCAGTGAGCTCCTCTGTGGCGCTACTTGTCGGCGTCAAACGCACAGATACATGATGTGAGATTGGATTCAACGTGGATAATCCTTAAATTCAATTGACATGATGTTATACTGTGATTAGGTGTTCCCTTTTGAGCGGTGCATGTTATTTGTTTATTAACTAATTACCTTGGCTTCGATGACAGCCTCTGTGCAGGCCTGGAGCATAGTGAGATGGTGGGCAAACACCAGAAACTTTAACTTCGCAGTCTCCAGCAGCATCTTGATGTAGTCCTTCACAGCCCCGGCCTAAAAAGTCCACAGAAAAATACCTAGTTAAAGGTAAATTAAACCCATGGGGGACAACAATTAATCCCTGGGAGAGCTTCATCCAACCCCCACGAATATAAACAAAAATCTCATTTTAAATATTTCTATGCAATTCCAAAAAACAAAGATGCCAGTCTGGTTCATAATAGCAGGACAGTCAACCAGGAAGTCTAAACCAGAAAGAATATGCGCCAGAGAGAACACACTCTCTGACCTTCTGCCTGTGTCGGTAATGTATTACCGACACAGGCAGTTTCTCTGGTCTGAATACTGGACCAAAGATCACGCCTTAAATGTTTATTGACGAAGCACCGACTGGAATGTTTCCCTTGTTGATAAGCGGGGCTGTTCTTCTGGACTAGTCCTGTGATCCTTCTTTAAGTTAGCCATCCAAACCCCAAAACTTCAATTTTGAGGATATAAGCCAAAGTGTAATTTGAAAAACTTATAGATGAGGCCTAATAGACACCATGCTATCAGTTTCCCACGTTGCGGAAAAAGAGCGGGTGTCTGCGTCTGTCGCGTCATGCTGTCGATCCGTCAAGCCAGACAAGGAACACGTGTACGTCACCACACACCACATTAACAACTCCGGTCCTTGCACCTAACTCACCTGTCTCGCCAATCTCTTAGAGACTTGCACTGTTAATTAGCAGAAAGCCTTTGCGTCACAGGAGGATAATAAAGGCGTGTCCATGCAGCAGGTCTAGTTAGATGCCCTCTCTTTTATCTACTACTGGAAACTTCTCATTACTGGGTTTCTGGGTTGGTTTAAACTCGGCAGAAGTTTAATTAGTGCAACACAAACTTCCTCTCCACTGAAGCAGTGATATGTTATCGCTCTCTTTAATGTCCGGCATCACAGACGTATGAGCCGAGCTCCCTCGGTAATTGGTAGCATCTGCTACTGCTGGTAGAGGGGTAAAAATAAAGACTTTTCCCCTGCCGCTCTTGGTCATACTGTGACTTGGTCTGTCGCCTCGCCAGACTTCTCACAGACACAAGCGCACACACACTAGAAATATACATGGGATGTGTCTACGTGTGTAAAAAGACATTTTCTAGGACCAATGGACGAGGAAATGAGCCGGGAAGGAGACACTTCAGACGTGAACTTTAATCAAAACGGAGCAGGAAGGTAAACTGAACCAGAATCCAATCAACAAACAAGACAGAGCAAAGCAAGCCAGGCAACCGTGAGAACCCAGTGATCACACAGAACAGGCGAGGTGTCCCTGTTCTGGAACGTACCGGAGTACCGACAGCGCTCATCCAAAAGAAATTGTACATTCGTCGATGCCCTAACTGTGCATCAATTCCTGTGCTTTCCCTCACCAAAAGATACCAACGCTCACCTCACATCTTCCAAAAGACACAAACAAAAGTTAAGGGTTAACTTCCTGCCTGCGTTACCGCGGCAACCACCCTGCAAAGGCTTGCCTATATTTGGTTTCAGTGTTCCGTGTTAAAAAGCCTTACTTTAGGAAAAAGGCAGAAGGCAGAAATTGAAAGGCCATAGTTATTGCGGTCCATAGTTATGATGGACAGAGTGGCACCCCCCCCCTACTCTGTTCCCATGGCGATGCAGTCAGGTCTGAATGGGAGTCGTAGTAACCTGCAGGAGGGAGAACCCGGCCACTGAACGGGAAGAGAAAACCAAAATGGTACTCTATTCCCTAAGGGCCATGGCCCAAGTCATGCAATACAAAAAGGTTTTAGGTTGCAGCCATGCTTGTATAGAGAAATATAAAATGTATGCACACAGAACTGTAAGACCACTTACACTACCATTGGGGTCACTTAGAAATACATTTTCTCTTCAAAAGAGAACAGCATATTCGTTGAAATATCATCAGATTGATCAGAAATACAGTGTAGACATTGGTAATGTTGTGAATAACTATTGTAGCAGATTTAGCAGAAATGTAATATCTACATAGGCGTATAGAGGCCCATTATCAGCAACCATCAGTCCTGTGTTCCAATGGCAGGTTGTGTTTGCTAATACAAGTTTATCATTTTGACAGGCTAATTGATCATTACAAACCCTTTTGCAATTACGTTAGCGCAGCTGAAAACGTTTTTTTCCTAATTCAGAAATTCCCCAACCCAGCGGTCCTTCCCAGTAACCAGGGCAGGTGGAACAGTGGGCTGAAAATGTGATT
>JACXGK010000583.1:52567-74469 GCA_016801125.1 Novumbra hubbsi
GGGGGGGGGGGGGGGGGTAATGTCAGAATTGGACAGCATGTGTAAACGCACAGTGAGATTCATGGCCCACATTAGCATACATGAATATTCCATGTTCCCATTCTGTCAACAAGCAGGTATTCCAGTGAGGTAAATTCCTGTATCTTTACCAGCTACTCATAATAAGAAACATTTCATATTTTAAGGGAATAGATCTAATAAGTAATCTTCTGGGATCATTAAGCAAAGTAATTAGGCCTGTGTCAGCGTACAAATAAAGCTATTTAACATATTTGTAGCATTTTCCCCATCAATGCATCAAGACGAATTAGCATTTTGTCAGCCTTTATAATTGATGTAGCGTCGTTTCTGCTTAGTCTGCCTCAGCATGCAAACGGCTCGCTGACTCTACAACACTATCTGAAATTAGACGGTGTCATTTTGCAATGCTCTGTTTTTACATAGCCACCATGATTTTAATCATTCAATAATTCCGTCATTAAATATGACTTAATAATAGCTGTCCATCGGCTAACAATGTGGCAAATCAAACAACATTTAATTTACAGTGGCACACTTCCTTGGGGACCATTTGTGCATGTGACACCTGTGTTGGGGTCCTGTGACGTGATGGACACTGGACACATCAAAATTGGCTGAGGTATTGATCTTCACAGTAATTTAAAGATCACGCATGAGACACAACCACGAAGTATTGGTCTATTGATCTTTCAAAGCTCCAGAGTGGCAAACAATGCAAGTGGCCCCAGCCAACACTTACAATGCCACTTTACAGAGATGACATGTGATGTACCTCCCATGACCTCCTTCAAATTGAATTGTTAAACCAACTGCCAGCCTAACTGATTGGAATGCAGAGCAACTGACATTACCTTATAAACACGATTACTATACAGCCACCAACCCTTCTAAATTGTATTTTCAAATATCACCAGTAAAATGGCTGCACATTCATTCACTACCCAGTTAAATATCGATGCAAGACGTGAGTCATTCAATCCAACAAACAAGCTCCGTCTCTAATGATGACTGTATGAATAACTCAACTGAACAACCATAAGCTAGAGGGCTTCAAAAATGTCCAACCCCACCAAGGACGAGTCCATGAAGACAAACCAAATTGGACAGTCAGGGTGTTTGTGGTTCTGGCCGGGCGCTAGTCCCCCTGGATCAGAACCCAACCCAGCTCTCCTGGTCACTAACAGCTTGCATGACCAGTCTCCAGGGAGATCCGACATTCAGCCCTACACAGGCCAGACAGTGTTTATGGTGACTTTGATGCCTCCAACCAATTGACTGTGTGACCCCACCGTCACAGTACAGCATTTCTACTGGGCCATATTGATCAACTGCTTCATCACTACATTGCCAGGCTGACTCCTCTGACCCGACTGTCCCTGACTGACTGTCCCCTAGGGCTTCTTACATCGACCGGCTGACTGGGAGGGTGAGGTAAATGAACAAGTCTTGTGGCTGGACCTTTTCTGCTGCTCAGTTCCGTGAGATGATTAGGTGATTCTGGTTACACGCAAATAGACTAACTAATTGGAATGTTTTTCCCCCCAGAGAGCTGTGAATGTAGTTAAAAGAAGTGAACATACTGTCCTTGTGTTTGCTATTAAACGTATTGGTTAAATAAAGCATTGTGTGGTCACTGAGAACCGAGTCACTGAGAACTGCATACCTTCCATTCTTTGATAGGGCGAATTTGATCCCGTCCTTTTGGAATGGCATCAGTCTCTGTCGTAGTTTGTCTGGAAGGACTGACAACTGATCGTCCCATCTTGTTTCAGAGTCTGGGGTTTTGGAGTCACAAACCACTTTCTTATTCTCACTCATGGTTTCCTTGGAAGGAAAACAGTAAAAGAGGATCAAAAAAGGAGACAAGACATTCACACAGCAACATAGTATCCTCGCGCCCAAGTCTTGGAAACTAAGCACAGTCAGCCTGGGTCAGACCCAGGAAGATAAATTAACTGGCGAGTTCTTACATTTTATTTTGTCATTTAGCAAATCCCATTATCTAGAGTAAAGTGCGTTTACAATTTAATGTTGCCCTCTTATGGGAGTGGAACCCACAATTTTGTGCCAAGCACTAGGCTGATGCTCTGGTCTAAATATAGAGAACCAATATCTTAGAGAGGTGAACAGAATTTCTTTTTGAATGGGACGTTAAATGGATGTCCGGTCTCTCTTCTGGTCATTAAAGATCCCATAACAAGTAAAAGTGCGGCTGATAACCGGGGTGTCCTGACTACACTCATAGAGGTCAGCTAACCAGTCCCAGCTTTATATTGGCTTACGATTCCAGTCTCTACCTGTGACTAAAATGTGCAACTTTGGTTTAGATGCTGTTTTACAGGTGGTTATACACCTTCAACCTCCCTTGGTCCCAATACGTTTTTATTGTGAACAGGAATTGTCGAAGAAAGAGATTAGAGATACTTCACGCTAGTTCTTCGAGTGGCTGGGTTTCTCTCAGGTGTGACAGGTTTTGAAGATTATATTATTGTAACAAAAAAAAGCTAGTTACAGCATGTGTCAAAAAATCCTACAACGGTGTGGTTACCTTAACGACCGTAAGCTAGCTACGCACAATGTGACAGCACAGAAACACAAAAAATGACAAAATTCCTTAATGTTGCTTGATATCTAGATCTTAACCCGAATGCAAAACATATACAACACATACATGTTTAGAATATAGAATCAAAAACATACACACCATCACACCAATCCAGAAATGTTTTCATAAAGATAACATGTGCACAAGTTTCGCGGGAAACTTTCGTATACGTAACATATTCCACCTTGAGTTGCGTTCAAGACAAACCACGATAAATAACAAGAATCTCAAACGTTTCTCAATTTTTTGTAAAATATGTCGCGATAAATTGTTTTTACAATACAACTTTAGATAGGTTCTAATGCATTTCGGTTTTCTTTAACTTTACAGCATACGCTTATTAGTAGTGCATGCCCCATATAGTAGAAAGAGCTGTACACTCACTCGGATTTGCTCATCCAACTGTCAGTCCGGATGCTTCCTCCTGTTCTCAACACTTTCCCGGATTTGCTCTTTCGTCTTGTGCCGAATGTTAGCGGCTAGCCTCGGTTTGTTGCCGCTAAGCACTGAGCACTGCCGTGGTAGCTACACATGCCCACGCAGCTACAGCTGTTTTTATAAATCATTCGGTTTTGTCAACGTTTCTGGTAAGACAACATTTGTTTGTTTATTCGCACATGTTCTTTGTGGGGATTGAATGGGCCTTAATGTAGTTACGTTATCACAATAGAAGCTTTGGCTAACGTTAGCTAGTACCTATTTAACCGCTAGCTAAATAACGTCGTTTTGTTCCACTGAAGAAAGATTAGTTGTAGAGCTAGCTAACGTTACTTCGTTAGCTTGCTAAACTCAAATGATTTAAAAGTTCAACTTGGCACACGGATTACACATTTAAGTCTGCCACTTTAGTTATAACAATATATGTACGTTTAGATTAGTGAGATTGATTTTCTTATCCAGTCATTGTTAAGGAGCTAGCATGCTAACTACATTTGCTAACTCCGTAGCGCAAGCAAGGCCTGCTCGTTTGCAAACTCGTTTAGTTAACATGGATTGATATCTGACTAGTTAATCATTTTTAGTTTGCTAGACACCAACACAACATGAAGGTTTGAAATATAATGCGTCACAACAATGTACTTCTACAGTACCAACTAACTAGTTCTCTGGCAGTTCGTAACTACAATGAATACTACTGTAACGTTGGTATCTGCAGTTTGTGCCATATTAAGTAACTTTGTATTTGGGTTAACTCTATGTAATACCTAATCCCTTATACCAGTAGTTGTTTGGCAATGGTTCCTATTCGTTTGTATCCGTCAAAGGGAGTATAAATAGCATGCAAAGATGGACTGACCGATGCTCTCCTCTCCCATGTACATACTAAGAACACCCGCAAGAGGTGTCCTTCCACAGAATTTACATTTCATATAATCATTTAGCAGACCCTCTTATTCAGAACGATTTACATGTATTTTATTCATCCTCAATTGACAAGGTGGATCAATCACACAACCCAGTTGAAGTAATGTACATCACTCAGCAAAATGTTGTTGTGGTTTCCTTGCATGAAAGCTAAAAGAAAAAAGAAAAACCCAATAATTAAAAGCATAACTTCGCAAAAGTCAACTGAGGGTTGGATTCCATGAATATTTGTTTAAACGGTTCGGATTTCAGGCGTTTCATGAAATGGGCTGGGACTTGCTGTCCTAGATTTGTGAAGCTGGATCCAACATTTGGGTGCCAAATCAGAGAAGGACTTTGACTGGGCTGAGAGGGAACTGCCCTCCCGTTGTGGAGGGATGGCAAAGAGATCTGGGGTGGCAGAATGAAGAGCTTGGGTAGGGATGTGTTGTTTGAACATGACTGTTCAACAATACATACGACAATACAAGGGGGAGGGGCACCGTCCTGCAGCTTCTGTGTCAGCTATGGTGCTATTGGTCAAACTACAACTGGGGAATTTAATTATCAGTAGAATTAAAGGCTGAATGGAGTTAAGAAATACTTTTTTGCCCTAGTACTGCATTTAGTAACCGGTCAATTAGTCACCTCGAATCATTATCATTCTACTAATAATGTGTTCTTTGATAAGTTCACTGTTATGCCATAGGTGGCTTGGCTGTAATCTTTGTTCGCCCAGAATTGAAGTCTTGCATAATTGTCTAGATGCTCTTTTTAAGCTCTGGGTCCATACCTTTTTAGATATCTTGTGAAGGATCTGAACTAAAAATTACAGTCAAGTCTATGGGCCTCTCCCTTTTCCAAAACACTAAATATGCTAACACCTGAGAAATTGTTAATTTGTCCGAAACACCGGAATAATGTGTGTCATTATCTCACTCACCCAGCTGTGTTATGACATTTGCTATTCCGTTTAAGTAGCCTGTCCTCGAATGATTAGCTTGGCTTGTCCAATGCTGTGTGGTTTGCTGTATTATAATAGCTAGGTAGCGTCTTGTGGCTCCCTTTCCTTCCTAGTGTATAATGAGGATGCAGAGGTACATGTTCGTCTAGTACAGGAGTGTTCCCTGCTGTCGGTTCAACCCATGGGGACTTCATTAGGATTGGGTTTTGCTGTCATAAATGGAGGACTTCGCAGACAGTTGGCGACGGGGAAAGATATAACCCAATTCGGCACGTTTGTCACTCACAATCATTCAATTTAAAATCAATTCTTAAGGTTTACCCCTTCGAAGATGTCAGTTTGTAGAAATGGGCTTGACTGTTGCTTGTGTCTCCTAGGGGTTTCATAGCGGCAACGTACGGATTCTACTTCATTTGTTGGCTGACATTAGTCTTTTCTTAGGCCAACCTAAGCTGCAAAGTTCACATACTGTGGCCAAGTGTTCGGTCCCCAAAACCCTTCCTTGGTTCCCTACTGGGCAGCATCCATCACCTTTGGCTTGGTGAAGAAGTGAAATCTTATTTTGCCCAGCCATAATCCAAACATAAATGTTGAAGGAAGAATATTATTTACACCCTCCTAATTTAGCTACAGCTAAATTTGTTTAGCAAAATGACTAAAACAATTACAAATGTTTTTATAAGATGTTGGATGCGGTAGTTAGATTACCTAACTGTCTCTGGAATATGGCATTTCACTGAGATTGATAAAAATACATTGACAATTTGTTTACAGAACACCAGCAATTAATATGTGCAATGGTTACTTACAGTACACAGGTTTAGTTTTTTTTTTTCTCGCCTGCCGGCAATTGCTTTGCCATGGTGATTTGTCACAATGAAACGATGGCTACGGAAATGCTTTGCCAGTGCATCCATAACTCAATAGATTTGACCGTTACTTTAATCCTGGCACCGCCTTCATCTTTTTCTTTTTGAGCTGGACTGTTATTCTTTATCCTAAGGATTGTTCCTTTAATGAAAGAGGAAACAATGATTCACTACTGTACTGCCTGCTGGTCCCTGAGTACTTTTATTTGGTTGGGATATTCAGGAAAGAAATGGCTGTGGCTTTGTTTTATGTTATTGTGTGGGTTTGTTTTGTTTTTCACAGTTTTCAAAATGTTCCCTGCCATATTATATTGTCATGTCTATTTATAATGTCAAGGAGCACATTTTCTCCCCCTGAGCTTTTAACCATCTATCTATTCTGGTTTTCTAGTGCCGTCATTAATAATTCTGAGTGTCGGCTCAACAATTTTGCTTTCAGAGCTAGAGGCTCAGCTATTAGGGAGGTAGTGACACAACTCTTGATTTATGTCCAAATTAAGGGTGTAAATCCAGAATATTGAATAGCTGTATCATTTTTTTCTGTTTGGTTTCATCGTAACTATGGAAATGATTTTCTCTATTAAATTCTTGAGGTGTGTGTTTTCTAGCTGTCCCTCTAGGGGATGATATAATGGTGAAGTTGTGGCCTTAAGGCTTTTTATTCATACTGCGTGATTTCAGATTTCAGATCAACACTGCAGTGCTGTTGTTTTTCACTACTTGAAACTGAACATTGCAATTTGATTTATTCCCCTTTTGTTTGTTGATTAGTTTAGTAAAACCAGCGCCACATCAAAGTTATGTTTTGTGGTGGTTGTGTTGCGGTGGCTTGCTACACTTGGTGAACTTGCAACCGTGACTGAAACATTTTAGCAGATTAGTTGTCAACGGCGTCTGTTGCTAAGGGACAGGAGCTCTTTCATCCCGGTATCTAGAAGTCCGTCTGTAGCCAGTCTTGTTTCTAAGGGGTTAGGTTTTTGGGATGAATGAAACAAAGCCATATATGACTTCCAGTACTTATCTGACAGTTATGTTGACTTTGCACCTGAATGTTTTCTGTAGTTTGTTCGGTCTTGTGACTGTTCCCCGTCTGGTTGAGATGTGCAGCGTGCCAAATGGAATGGGCACGGTTCGCTTTGAACAGCTTGTCCTCTCAGTGGCTGTCCATCCCCTCCCTCCGTGTCCTGTTCTCTTATCGCTTCAATCCCTTCATCTTGTCCTGGCCCTCTGGCCCCTTCCGTCCCCTGGCCCCTTCCGCCCTCTGGCCCCTTCCGTCCCCTGGCCCCTTCCGCCCTCTGGCCCCTTCCGTCCCCTGGCCCTCTGGCCCCTTCCGTCCCCTGGCCCTCTGGCCCCTTCCGTCCCCTGGCCCTCTGGCCCCTTCCGTCTCCTGGCCCTCTGGCCCTTCTGCTTACGTCCCCTGTCCCTCCCCTGTCCCTGTGCTCCCTTCTCTTTCTGTCCTCCCTCGCTCCCCTCTGCGGTCCGCCTCCTTCCTCTGGTGTTTGCCCATGGCGGGGTAGAGGAATTGCTAATGAAGAAGGAGCCTGATTTAGCCTCAGCCGCGCACGCCCCTGCAGTGTGCCGCCTCGCCTCTGTGCAGCGAGGCAGGGCTCTGAGTGGCTGATCCGGAGCTGACATCACTGGGGCCAGCTGTTGATTTGGCGCTGTCTCTGGGGCTGGGCGAGTCAGTGGCTCCGTCGGGCGCTTCGGCTGCTGATGTGCTCTGGCAGGTAGACGCGCTACACACACACACTCCTCCCAATGAGCCCACGTAGAGAGGAGGCTGAGTGAGGCTGACGCCGGGGAGGCCGTAGCACCAAGCAGCCCGATGCTGCCGTAGCGGAACCATGGAGAGTAAACCTCCAGCAGATCGCGATGGACCCGATGAGGGCTGCTATGGGGCAGGTAGGTCGTCCTCCTGTCGTCAGTCACAGACCAGTCGGTGTTCGGGGGTGAAGTAAAGAAACATTTGGAAAGTCTGCATTAGTGACAGAGTACAGGATAATACTGTTGCTATTTTGTTCCTGCTTTTTAGTTTTCTGTTTAAGCAATGGTTGGTTTCTGTTTGGTTTTCAGTCATCCATTAGTTTGTTTTTCGGGGTGGGTCCTAGACTTGAATTAGCTTTATTTTTTAGTTTCCTTTTATTTTTTAATTTTTTTTAAATATTATGATCAGATTTGTGAATCTTTCACTTCATTTAATCGTGCTCTCAGCCTCGTCTGTTATTTAGGGTCCTCGTGCTCTGCCTGGTTACGAGGGTGACTCGTTATGGCCAGGAGGTGCGCACAGACAGCCTGCATGCAGATTGCTGTTGTGCTTTGGTTTATGCTTTCTTCCGTCAGCATTACAAATGACCATAAATAAGCCATTGGGAGCTTTGCTTTGCGCCGTCCCTGCTGAGGTCCTGCAAGGCTGGCATTTCTGCCGCTCGGTTTTTCCTTACTGCAGTGTTTCGGTTGTTATAAATGCGTTTTTAATGACTTCTGCTGGACCTACGAGGTATGCTTGTTTCATAATGTTCCATAAATCACGGAAGGCTGGTGTGGGTTTTGCTTTGGACACTAATTACAATGAAGCGTCTTCGATGCATTCCCTGAGTAATGGATTCTGGGAGTGTTAATAAATTCTACCAAATAATTGATTAACACTTGATTTTACTTGAAGCCTGCAGGTGTTTATGCTATTTGACTTGTTAGTATAAGCCGCTGCAAGCCACTGTGTTAATAGTGTTAAATTTGTTTGCTGTCTGTTTTGGTTATTATATTTTAGGTGTTTTGTTTCTTTCATACCAACTCATAAGTCATTTAAATATGCTGTTCTTTTAGATAACATTTTTGATATTAATGTTTTTTTAGTCTGTCAGCATTTTATATATTGCATTCCATACAAACATGCATTTTAGTCGTGTTTTTAGCATTTATACATTTCGATGTGTGTGTGAGCGGTGAAAGTTAATAAGACTACCTTTAATCTGCTATTTGCACCCGAGGACTTTAGACTCAATTATCACCTACCCTCTCCAGTCAATAACACTCCTTATTAGCAATTAGCATACATAGCTGGCAGCTGGGGCATAGAATTATTCACCCGGATAAGCACAACCGCTAACTGCAACTCTAAGGTAGAGGTGGGACTCTCTGTGCTTGCTGCCTGGTGGAACTGGCGTCTTTCACACTTTCCCGTCTTGCCGTTTTTAATTGGGACCGCGTAGCCACACGTCGCGTTGCTTAGCGCGAACCCGGGGGAATTGGCTCCGACGGCAGTGCACAGCGCAGATGCATGGCTGTTTTTCCCGTCGTGTGTTGTCACATCCTCCTACGCACATAGCCTGTAGGCGCTGACGAGCGCTGTGAGTTGCTTACTCTTCCCACATGCTGGGTTTTGGTGTCTTTGTCTTCTGAACTGTAGAAAGGGGCGGTTTTGGACTGTTTTCATGAGGTTCTGCAGCCTTAAGGGGTTTGTATGGACAATGGAGAGGCCGTTGTGTTGAGTGGCGTTTATACTGTCCAGAGAGGCCGTTGTGTTGAGTGGCGTTTATACTGTCCAGAGAGACCGCGGTGTTGAGTGGAGGTTAGATTGTCCAGAGAGACCGCGGTGTTGAGTGGAGGTTAGATTGTCCAGAGAGACCGCGGTGTTGAGTGGAGGTCAGATTGTCCAGAGAGACCGCGGTGTTGAGTGGATGTCAGATTGTCCAGAGAGACCGCGGTGTTGAGTGGAGGTCAGATTGTCCAGAGAGACCGCGGTGTTGAGTGGAGGTCAGATTGTCCAGAGAGACCGCGGTGTTGAGTGGATGTCAGATTGTCCAGAGAGACCGCGGTGTTGAGTGGAGGTCAGATTGTCCAGAGAGACCGCGGTGTTGAGTGGAGGTCAGATTGTCCAGAGAGACCGCGGTGTTGAGTGGAGGTTAGATTGTCCAGAGAGACCGCGGTGTTGAGTGGAGGTCAGATTGTCCAGAGAGACCGCGGTGTTGAGTGGAGGTCAGATTGTCCAGAGAGACCGCGGTGTTGAGTGTAGGTTATACCGCCCAGAGAGATCGCTGTGATCTGGGGGGTGTTGTACTGTCTAGCGAGGGAGACTGCTGTGTAGAGGTTGAGATCGGGCTGTTGCAATTATTACATAATTTATTGATTGCCAGACTGTAATTATGTTATAGACAACGATCTTTTTGCACCGTCATTTTGCGCAATGTTTTGAAATCCAAAATCATGTGTTTCCAATCTGATTTTCAGGCCAATGATGGGAGGGCCTCCACAAATACCACATAAATGATGTCCTTTTCCGTCAGTTGGCGCATGGCTGCAGAAGAGCGTTGGACCGCTCTGTGGAAGGTTATAGGTGCAGATGGTTTACTGATACTCATTATCTTCTTAAGAAAACGTATCTTAGAATTATTTGGCTGTGCACAATAATGTCTTTTTGAAACTGGTTTATTTAATCGTCAAACACGTTTCTGCTTGTCTGTTGCATCCACTCTGATCGACAAAAGGAACATTTTGCGAAAATTGTTGAATTTCGAGCTGTAGCCTTTCTCTACTCTTCAGCTACGGGTGTCAGAATTAGAATGGCCTTCATGCCTTCCACAGGGGCCATTTCCTATTCACTGTGCAAACCTAATCGCCATTGAGTGGCCATTTACAGTCGGGTATGATTAGTTGGCTCCCATTCCACGGGTGGGCTGCCAGCAGAGTGGCTGTCTTTTTGACCCCGTTGTGGCGTTTTGGGAACTACTTTTCGGAGAGGAAAGTGGGGTGTTTAGAGTTTTAGCCACTTGAGTTCCCTGCCACAGTAACGGCGTGTGCGTATCTGTTCTCGCTGTGTGTAGCCCGCTGGTATTGGAGTTAAATGGAGAGAAGTGCAGAGGCTTCCGTTAGTGAGATGTACCTGGGGGGGCTGTTTTAAGGTTTAAGCATTCGGCTCAGAGCCTCTAACTGTTCTCAAATACAAATGAGATGCTGGCTGAGGTAGGAGAGGGTTTTATCATGGTGTGTTCTTCTGGTCTGTGTGTCCATGTTACTGTGTCCCATCTGCATGCATTAGGCCACCTGTCCCTGTCACTGTGTGTGTGTGTGTGTGTGTGTGCCACATTGTGCCTGACACCAAACCGACAGTGGAGCGTGTACTCTGCTTCTTGTTTAGCCAGCCAATCATCCTCTCCGCAATGGCTGGTTTCGGGTTTCTTCCCAAAGCTCTTGCTGGGCCTTTGGTTCATCCATTTGAACTTTTTCTGCCCAATTACTATGTTAAGTGGTCCCCTGTTTGGAGTAACCAAAGGAGCTCAATGTTATGCATGTAATAAAATATTTTTTGTCCTGCATTTAGAAGTCAGTCAGCCTACCATCTCTCACATACCTAACCGCCACCTACCCATGGAGGTCCAAAACGCCCCCTCTCACCTATCCATGGAGGTCCAAAACGCCCCCTCTCACCTACCCATGGAGGTCCAAAACGCCCCCTCTCATCTACCCATGGAGGTCCAAAACGCCCCCTCTCACCTACCCATGGAGGTCCAAAACGCCCCCCATCATGTGCCCATGGAGGTCCTAACCCCCCCCACCCCTGTCATGGACCTATGGAGGTCCTCCCGCCCCGGGACGGGGTAATGCCTTGTAACAGGCATTCTCTCTGCACCCAACATGCTCAGGTCATGCCAACATGGGCAACATCTCAAATGAATTCAACATTCTTGACAGAATTGGTTTTGTCACCGTGTTTTGCTGAGGTGCCTGGTAACCGCTTTACCCCCATCGGCCCTTCTCTGACAGAAGTATCCTGCCACACAGGTCCTAACAGGTGGACTCGTGGACATTTCTTTGCATTCCTTTAATGGTCCCAGCCCTTTTTTAGCTTTCTGTTGGAGACATTTCTATATCCGGGACTTTTAATGAAGCCTGGCTCTTGCGGCACTTGTTGTCAGTGTGGACATTCCTTCTGTGGTGCTTTACTTGGGCCTGTGGCAATTGGACACATTCTTCGAGCTCTGTAGGAATTTGAGGTGCCACATCTTCTGTCGGTTGCCCCATCAGTGGCTGAAGCTACCTGTCAATTGCTCAATCGGATAACTGTCAGTTGGATGGTCTCAACGGTTTACCATCAAGTCATGGGACCTGTTTACTTAGAGGTTCGGCCTGTAAGGATTTGAGTTACCAGGGGTAGCGATATAATCAGTATTTCCATCCTAATGTGCTGCAACCCAGTCAAGACGGTTTTAGCTTTTAAGGAATTTGATAAGATATCAATGTACTACAAATCTACATTGACAAAAGGTATTCGATATTCTGATTTATTTGAAGAAGAAAAAATTACCCCCCCATGCCGGTGAAGAACAGTCTGGCTCTTAAATTATTAAGAAAAAAATGTATTCTTTTTTATTTTATGTATATACATATATACACCCTAACCTATAAAGAGAATGTAACTGAAACTTTGGTGCCGGTGTCATAATAAATGTATTTTTTTTTTAAGTGTCCTGTCCATGGTGAGGTGCTGTGGAAAAAGATTATAACATGAGCAGGAATTCACTTGACCTTTAACTGGCAGCATGCATGCCCCACCCAATTGCCCCCGCCCCCCCAGGGCAGGACGGCCTGCTGGGAGCCAGGGAAAGGGCTTCTTGCCACCGGCTGCTCTTCCTTGTGGCTAGCACCGGGCTCTGGGAGGGAGATCAGAGTGAAACCCACAGAAACCAGGGCTCGTTTGGGGACACCTCTGACGGCCAAGCCCCCTCTGATGTCGTCGGTGTGGGAGTAGGACACGTTTGACTGCTAACGCTTAATTGGTAACCTGAATAGGTAATACGTAGCGCCGGCCGGTTTTACAAAGCCGGTAGGACGGGCTGCTTGCACGTCAACGGCCCTCGATGCACTTCAACTCTCCTTGGAATGCGTCATTTCTTCCTCACACATGTCAGCACAGCCCAAATATGGCTCCGTTGTTTAATCCTTCTGTCTTGTCCTCCTGTCTTTCTGACAGTCTGTTGTCTGAATCGTATCCCCCCGACCCTGTCAGGCTGTCAGGCCAGTTCGCTGTGGTCCGTGACTCCTGACCTTCGACCGCTGACCTCTCCTCTCTCCCCGTGACAGGTTTGGGAGGGGCATGAGCAGGTCAGAGGGCAGCGCCACAGAGGCCGTTTGGACCCGGGCCGCAGAGTCTCCGAGCCGGTGCTGAGGACATGGGCCTCCCCCCCAGAGCTAGCGGCAGGCTCAGCAGCGCGACGCGTCAACGACCCGACCCCGCGGGGGACCAGGACGGAGTTACAACAGCCTCAGGGTTCACCGCCCCCTGTCGGACGCCACCGCCCCCGAAGACACCGCAGGTCCAGCAACCCTCCGTATGTAGCCTGGGCGCCTCGCAGCCGCGGACATGGGTTTTAAGTTGCTTCCCACCTCTTTCCTACGTCGCCACTCGTTCCACTCCAACAAACGTGACTGAGACATCGTCTTTAGACCTCGGTCATCCGTTTTCTCAGATGCTTCCTGATAACTGACAGTTTAGCCTGTCTACAGTATAATAAATCTCGGACGCAAATCTCCCAACAAGTCTTGTGGAGCTAAATATAACTGTTGTAGTGTTAAGACTCTTTCAGAAGAAAGTGACAGATATTAAAATCATCAGTACTTTTGAAGTACAAGTCCTTAAGGCAATGTTAATTTGTCGTGGGGGGGGGGGGCTTTGCTTCGAGGGTTTCTCTGTTCAGACGTAGCATTCTACAACAGGTGTACGTAATGTGCGAACGTGCAATGTTTTTAAAAGCGTACCTGGGGCTTTCAGCAGTATAAACTGCATGGGTTTGAATCCGGCGAAATATCTTCCCCCATTTTCCAGTCCAAGCAAAAAATGCCATTTGTAAATTGAATTGGTTTGCCCAACAGACTGGACATGGCTGGGATTTTCCAAACCATGCACCCAACATTGAGGAAACCCTTTATTAAGTAAGACGCAACTACCCTCTTATTTTATGTTAAAAACAAACATTTAAACCTCCTCTGGGTGTTTTATTGGGAAAACTCTGGACCTTCATGCTTAGGTGATGTAAAATATACAGAGTTATGCAATCTCTGCCAAATTTCTATGTAGTATAGATTTCTCTTAGTTTCTTTGATTTGTTATTTTGCGGAAGTGATACAGACTTTCATCATATGGTGTCTTTCAGGGGTCAAACATCAGTTGCTGCCATTTCACACCAAGCCTCCAGATAGAAATCGTATTTTAATGAGCAGCTGGAAAACTTGTGCATAATTGGTAAGGGGTTGCTATTTAAAATGGTGTGTGGGTGTTTGGAGGTCAGTGGCTCACACCGCCTGAGGTGGTGGAATGTCTAACAGCCGGACCAGAGGGCGTCATTCCACACCTTGAACATTCCGGAATTATTTGTTCCACTGCAATTAGATCCATTCTTTTATTGCTGGTGGTTTGTGTATTTTGTATTTTTCTGCAATACCTCTAAAAAGCTTCTATGCAGGAGGCACGGAGAAAGGACAAAATTCCAAACCTGAATCACGGAAAGACAAATTGAGAAAAGGCCTGTGTTAATATGGTGTGAATAAGACGAGTCCTCTCCCACTCACTAATTAACTCATTAATCATGCTTCTCATAAACCAGATGGCTGCTTCCCTAACCCTAGTTCTTTCCTTCCCATGCTTATGTTACCGCTGCGTTAGAACCAGACTGGAGGCCTAATGGACTCGCAATAGTACACAGAAAAAACACCTCTCTCAGAGTCTTCTTCAGTAAAGTAGTCACTGCATATCTGCGTTTCAACTGATGGGGACATTTCCAATATTTCTCTCTGGTTTGGTGATTTCTGTGCCAGTGTAAACAATTTTTGTTCTGTTCACTTCATTATAGATTTTTTTTTGGGGGGTTTTACTGGAGCAGCTGCTGCTTTTTCTGGGGTCCACATCAAATGATATGGAATGCGAATGAATATATATGCGTTCTAATAATACAAGTGTAAACAGAATGTACATGCATTCTAATAATACAACTAGTGTAAACAGAATGTACATGCATTCTAATAATACAACTACCGTATTTTTTGCACTATAGGGCGCACTTTAATTTACTCAAAAAACAACAGTGCGCCTTATATATGGATAAATTCTGGTTTTGCTTACTGACCTTTAAGCAATGTTGTGTGGTTCAAGGCGCGAAGTCACAATGTTTTAGTACGACTAAGCCGCACCGCTTGCAGCATTACGGCTACCGTAGCCAGGAGCGTCGCGGAGTAATACATACTGTGCTTCACCATAATATTATAGTATATGAGCGGTATCAGACTGTTTTTTACGTGTTACAACTGAACAAGGTTGCTAGTTATTGTGAATACACTCATTAACGTTTGAATAATGTTGTTGTGAACGCGTTTAATAAAGTTTGACTTACTGACTTATCTAACAGTTTTTTTTTTTTTTTTTCGCTTAATGCGCCTTATAGTCCGGTGCGCTTTATATATGAAAAAAGATTCAACATAGACCATTCATTGACAGTGTGCCTTATAATCTAGTGCGCCCTATAGTGCAAAAAATACGAAAGTATAAACAGAATGTACATGCATTCTAATAATACAACTAGTATAAACAGAATGTATGCACACTTCTGCTGGTGTTTGATATCCTTTGATGGATCTCTGTTGGTAAACCATGTTCAGTGATTTGTTATAATACTGGTACTCTTTCTCTCTCTCCACCCGCCCACCTCCCCTCCATCCTTCTTTCCATCCCTTCCTCCGTCCATCCAGTTCTGCAGGTCTCCAGTCGTAGTAGCAGCGTTGCATAGAGGCTCTCAGTAGGCGTTTGTGTCCGATGAGCATGTCTGATATTGTCACTATAAAGGCCCTTGGTGACACTGACACTGAGAAGATGAAGGTTTTCGAGGCCGGATTGGAGCCGGAGGTTTCCGACTCAACCGACTCGACGTCGCTGGGAGGAGAGCACCACGAGGCTGGGTTCCAGGAAGGGCCTGAGGGCCTGCTGCTGGAACCCCCGGGGACGGCTGTCAAAGATGAACGCTGCTGTGACAACAAGAGGGAAACGCCAATCCAGGTAAACAAACGGTGTAAAAGAAAGTCAAAATTGCATTTTGCGTGTGAATGCATGAGAACACCTCTTGTACTAGGATCTTATGTTTCATTGTTTTTGTGCTGGAGCCATGGAGATGTGCCAGTTGGTTTTCTAAGACTTTTTCCAAATGGTAGTCATGGGTGTCATGTGTAGTCTGACTTTACAAGGCATCTGAAAGTCTCAAGTTTAATGTAATGCGCAAAAACATTATTTCTTTTGAAGGGCAGGTTTTTTTTTTAGGGGGGTGGGCGACCATCATGATGACACTACAAGCCGTCCACAACATCTGTAGATGTTTCATCATGTCTTTACGGTACTCCCCATACATTAGCATAATATGGACCACGTGTATAGATGAGATGAACGACATCTTGCTTCTCGGAGTTTGGCGCCATGAAGGTGGGGAAGTTACATCTTTGGTCCTCTGTGACTAACCTGCCCTCTACAACACGTTTAGTGACTTGTCCTGCATACACCACTTGACCAGGACAGCTGTCTTTTCTGCATCCGTTGCTATACATATAACAGTCTTGATTATAAATATGTGTTATGGTCATTCTTGTCCCTGAGAGTTAATGAAGTTGTGTGTGGTTTTACCGGAATCTGACCCTAAATACTGGAATGGGACAAAACAATTGGGATTGTCACACAATGGTCAATGAAGCTGTGCTGATTGGGTTCAGATACATTTGTCTCGGTGTCTGGGGGGGGAAAGGGGTCGTCAAAGGTTAATGCTGTGTAAGGCAGCAGATGCTGGATTATAAATAGAAAGGTGTTTGTGAGAGAAACCGTCCAGACCGGCGATTGGATGCCGAAGGAGCCGGTTAATCTTGATCTAAAATCCTGGTTTATCTACAAGCTTCCGGTATGCCACCCTGAGAGGGATGGGTGCGGAATAGACAGACCCATGGATGTCTGCGCACGACTCCTCTGTGACTTTGCCACCATCTCTCCCCCCCCCCCCCCCCAGGCCACATTCCTTGTGGTGCGGTTCCTGCTAGCTCCAGCATTTCCTTTATCATAGTTCTTTTTCATTGTTAATTTCCTCTCTGCCCTGCCCAATTAGCTGGTCTACTGGTGCGTTCACACCAACTCTTCCCTCACACACACACACACGCTGTCTGGCTGTACTTGTCACACCTACGCCTGGGAACGTGAACTGTTATCTATCCCTCAGCTTGGAAAAAATCTGTCCTTGGGTTGGTTTTAGAGGACATGATGGGGGGGGCTTGGTACAGACCCTCTCAGCGGTGGCCTGGGGGGAGCCTGCCAGCCAATGCCTCTGACCCTTTCCCTACACACACACACTCACACACACAGACCGCTGCCATCACACAGTGGGCCAATGGTGCGTGAAGCTCTGAGGCACGGCGCTGCCTCAAACCCACCCCTTAACCGCTGCTTCTGATCTGTACCGCCTCAGAGCCTGGCTCTCTCGTCTCATCTGATGGGACAATGTGACTGAGGAGATTTGTTTATAGGTAGGTAGGTAGGTAGGTAGGTAGATTACCAGTCCAAAAATGTCCTTCAGACTCTGAATTTATAATCTCACACAAGATTGGATCACTATGGTGTAAAACTTCTTGGCTCGTGCTTTTTGTTTTTTTGTTCTCCAGTAAATCAATGTTCGAGGATTCCCTGGATTTTCTGCGTATCTCCAGGAATCCTCCTACCAATATCTCTGGAAAGCTTGGGAATTTTCCTACTTTAGTCTTGATCCAAAAAGGTCTTCATGTGTGTTCTTCAAAGTGGTCCTGTCTACTGTAAATTCATTTCCCACGCTCAGTAGTATGTGTCTCTCTCGCGGCAGATAGTTAATAGTAACTATCCCTGTCGTTTTAAACCTGACCCATAATATTGTCTGCCTAGTTGTTCGCTAAACAAGTACTGTTTGTGGTCTGTTTCATGCTGCAGCACTCCGCTCTCTCTCCCGGACAGTCGGCGAGGCGTTCTAAGGTACCGTTGATTAGCATGTGGGGATGTGCCTGACGCGTTTGCCTGGTCACCCATTATGGTTGTAAAGGATTTGTCGTTATCATATTACGATTGCACGGACTGTGTGACAGGTGGCGTCAACGTTTTCTGTGTATTTTGTCCGGGGATACATTTTGTGTTGGTTCTTTATTTGCTTCCTGTACAATAACACATTGGTAGTGCATTGGAGTCATTTGTCTGGTCATTTGCATGATTAATTAGGCATTGTGTTTTCTTTTTGTCATTCAAGACTTATTTAGATGGGCTCCTGGTAAACGCTCCATTGATGACCGTGTTAATAAAAGTAAATGCATTGTTTTTAATGGTCCTCTATCGTTCGGTTGTTAGTGCACTGTCATTGGCTGGCTAGGATATTAGGCTTGGATTATAATGGTCATGGTTGGAGAATATAATACACATTTATTTAGAGGAGTGAGAATATTCTGTTGGTCATCGCTTGCTGGCCTCTTGTCATCTGGGTTTGTGTTTTGCCTGGTGAAACAATGCATGTCATGGAGCTGGGATGCTGTATTTGTTAACCGCTGTGTATTGGCACATATCCCCAGTCTAACTCTAAACTGAAGTTAGTCCGAAGCCTGGCTGTTTGTGAGGAGTTCTCTTCTCCCCCTCCATCTGAACATCTAGAACACCTTCAGGTAAACTCCCAGACCTTAGATACTCCATTTATGCACACGCGTACACACACACACACACACACACACACAATCTCACTGAGAACAAATACCAATTCCGGAACCTTCCCCAGTCAGCTGTGGTTCTTTTCACTGACATTAATCTGCCTTCTTAGTGGACGGACACACACACACACACACGCACGCACACGCACTAAAGTTCAATGCTGACTGGATGAAAGGCTCTATAGCCTGTGTGGGTGTGTGTGTGTGTGTTATTGTGCACATCCATCATCTCTGAGAAAATACAATTTTCAAATGTCAGGCCGTGTAGCCCCGTGGATTGATATAATTGAATAGTACGGTTAGAGAAATGTCACTGTGCTGTTATGATGTTAGGCTGCTTTCACCCTATTCCTTTGAGTCTGTCAGCACGACTTCGAAAGATGCGATTGGCAAATCGTGTTTTGAGTGATATTGTGAAAAAATGTCATTCAGTTTTTCTAAGGCTGCAATTTTTTATGCCAATTGTTCATTTACTCTTAAGTGAAAATGTTTCCTTGCTAGAAAAAAAGGAGAAATGGCAGTATTCTCTTTTTTTTTTTTTTTTTTATGTGAAGATACATTGGCCTTGCTATAAAACGGCTTACTAGGAAGCCTTGACAGTAGGTATAAAGGGAAATCCTTATGTGTTCAATAAATACATTTGTGTACCAACGGAAGAGATTTTATACACTCCTCCGAGTCCTATTCACAATCCTCCTTTTCCCCCTATCCCTCCCTCCTCGCCCAACGCTTCCCTCCTCACCCATTTCCTCCTCCCCTTGTGGGGTAGAGCAAGTCACAGCATAAACATAAACGACCCACAGGCTCGTGGCCTTGGTACATAGCTACGAGTACTCCTTTCATTTAAGCTTCTTGTGTTCCCTTGGCAGAAGGCCGTTTTAAGCCTGTGGTCTAAACGGAACCCTCTTCCATGTATGGTTCCCTATCGTTGACTGGAACCCAATATTCCCTGATCAGAAGTACCGCACTGATATGGGATCCTGGTGCGGTTTGGACCTTATACTCTCTGTGCTATTCAGCTTTAGCATCTTTGTCTTTGTGCTGGTGTTGAATGGTGAGCAGAGGGATTATGCGTAGCGACCCTACATCAAGGCTCTGTTGCTGAGTAGGCCTTGGAGCACATAGAACCTGAATGGTTAGAATGTACAGAATGTCTTCATTTCATGTGAATTCTGTCAGATGGTTTTGGGGGAGGTTTTTCTTTCCCCTTCTAGTCATGAAACAAAATGTATGTTTTCATGCCTGCTACAAGCGGGGCCTTGAAAAGATGGCTTGCAAATGGTATGGCTGTCTTAAAGGGGATCTCATGCTGGTGTCAGAATGATGCACTTGAATAACAAAAGCATTTTTTTTGGACTCCCACTGCTCTAAGCTCAATATGTGAAGGCATTTTGTTTATTTACATTAATGGATAATTCATGTTTACTTTAAGCTTATTTATGATTTCCAGGTGCTTAATAAATAAATTAAATGTTATTAATCCTACTGATTTAATTGGCAAAGTAATTATAGTAAGTTCGGAGGAAGGCTTATCTTTGTATACTGCGTGAGCTGTCTATGAAATGACGACGACGACAACAACAACGCTCTCTCAATAAACACCATGTAAACCCCTTAAACATTTTTAATTAACTTTCAGCCAAGTGCTTTATTGTACAACGGAATTGGATGGTATATTGTAATTGACGGTTTATTTATTTTTCCTAATTCGGCATCTGGTGTACTTTCATTTTGTCCCAAAGGAAACCATATTCCCTATATAGTGCACTACTTTTGACATTAGGGATGTGAGCTAGTTGCTAGTACATGTTCTCATCTATTTTACAGGATACAATTTGCATCCAAATATCCCAGCCCTTTGATAAGGAAGAGCTGTCTGCCAAGGATGAGGATGAAAAAGAGAAGAGCTGTGAAAAGGTTGAGAAACCAGAGAAGATGCCCCGGAAAATGCTGTCAAGAGGTGTGTTGGTATCGGCCGTATTTCCTCGAAGGCCATAACGACCGATATTCTATCTAGTGCACAAAAACGTATTGATTGGGAAAACGGGTGCTTACAGGACTAAATGGAACATCCAGCTAAAGTCTAACATAGTATTGGTTGTGTTGAGTAGGGTTCAATAACCGAGATGATTCCATTACTAGATTCCAGCCAGGACTACACAGACTCTACTGGAATAGATCTGCACGAGTTCCTGGTCAACACGCTAAAGAACAACCCTAGGGACCGGATGATGCTGTTGAAGTTGGAGCAAGACATTCTGGATTTTATCAGTAATAATGAGTAAGTTAATGTTTAATTCATCGTTAATGTCATTTTGCTTGCATGAGGTACATTCCGGAAATGTACACCCCCAATGGTTTTTGTGTTAGCATGGCGTCTAGAGCATCTGACCCTTTACTGAATGGTTCCTAGATCTAAATTTCAGAGCCAGCCACATGTTCTAGAGCAAGTCATTTAACTGTAATTCAGTGGATAAAAATCTCTGCCGAATAACGTAAATGTGAAGGTTGTAGCCTCTGCCATATTTTTCTTTTATGAATTCAGTGTTGAATCACACACACAAGCAACTTAAACGCTGTGCGAATTTGTGTAGTTTCATTAGGTATAATCTTTGTCTCCTAGAAGCCAGAAGAGGAAGTTTCCCCCCATGACGTCGTACCACAGGATGCTGCTTCATAGAGTCGCTGCCTACTTCGGAATGGATCACAACGTGGATCCCACCGGGAAGTCTGTCATCATCAACAAAACTAGCAATACAAGAATGTATGTTATTTTGGTACTCTATGGTTTTCTTTTTTGTATTTGTTAAATTATTTGTAATGTCTAATATTGCCGCACAAATACATTTATTTTCATGACGCTTATAAGCCTATTTTCCAAGTCCTTGTTTGATTGTTGGTAGATTACAGTGCTGAACTTGTTTCACACTGTAATGTCAATTTTCCTCAACAGTCCCGATCAGAAATTCTCAGAACACATAAAAGATGACAAAACGGACGATTTCCAAAAACGCTACATTCTCAAAAGGGACAACTCCAGCTTTGACCGAGAGGACGGCATGGTAGGCTATTTTTCATTTGTTCGTCTGGCCATTGCGTCCCAATTGACGCCTTTTTATCTGTAGTGCACTGAGTCTAACCCTGGTTCTGATGGGCCAGTAGTAGTCTAATGGGTTGGCATTTGGCCTCCACTGGGGTGGCATCAGGCATACTTGGTGAAATGCCTGTCTGTGAATGTGAGACAATCTGATGTTGCTTCTCCATCTGCTAGCCAAGCTAAGTTGTGCTGTAGCTAATGTGGGCTCTGGCATGGCTCAGGTGTGCTCTGGCATGGGTCAGGTGTGCTCTGGACGGGCTCTGGCATGGCTCA
>JACXGK010000583.1:81747-101397 GCA_016801125.1 Novumbra hubbsi
CGCCCCCCCCCCCCCCCGCGTCCTACCGAGACTCTTCTCCGCCAGCGTCCTACCGAGACTTTCTAACATTGTGTTTTTGCCATGCAGGTGTCCATGCCCCATGGGTCTCCCAGCATGCCCCAGGGTTCTCCCAGCATGCCCCAGGGTTCTCCCAGCATGCCCCAGGCTCCTCCCAGCGGGCCACAGCATCAGCAGACCTATCAGCAGCCCATAGTGATCCAGGGCCACCCAAGCCAAGGTGCCATGACCATGGCCGGCATGCAGGTCTACTACAGCGTCATGCCACCTAACCAACATGGCACCCTGAGGTAAGAGCCTGGCACTGGATGGCAGAGCTAAATCCTAATAAATAGCATTGAGGTTGTAATGTTCAGCTGGAGTTCCTCTCCAGACGGCACCCCTCTATCACGCTGGCTGATTGGATTTCACGCAGGTGTAGAGAGCATTGTCATGGGAGCTGTGGTTTGCGCTGTATCCTGAGTCTCATAAATCATCCTGCATACCTCCCTGCTAACGGAGGTCCCGCTGTGCTGAAGGGACACTGCCACAGTGACTTTCCTCTGTTACCTTGTAATATAAATTGTGTTCCTAATGGCGCTCTATTCTCTACACAGTGCACCAATTCTGACCAGGTCTGTGATTCCCCCTTATGTTCAGGCCCTAATGAAAAAACGATTAATTGCAAGCCATGACCGCCACCCATTAATCAGCCATAATTGCCAGGGCTGTAACTGTGAAACTGGGTGTGGCTCTTCAGAGGAAGGGCTTCTGCCTCCTGCATGTCTGTGAATATTCAGTGTTGGCCATGTTTCTCCTCAGCTCCTCTGTGGGGTTCCTATCTCCTCCTGGGTCGGAGCAGATGCATTTTCCCCGGGCCTCCTCTCCGTGTGGAACCCAGCAGGTCCCGGGACAACAGTGCACAGGTAACGTTACCGCTCCTCCCGGCCAAGCCCTTCAATGGTCTGAAGTTCATCACAGAGGTCCCCGAATGCACTAACTTATTTAATCTTTCTGCCTGTTTTCAGGTATCCACCCCCCTCACGGCAGTGGGATGATGATGATGAGACTCACCCTCCCAGCAAACCACCATCCCCGAGCCCCCTCCCCGCCCCAGTGGAAGCTCAACCGACACTACAGCCTGGATCACACACGCAGCCAGAGGTCCTTAGAACCGCTCCATCTGGACAACTCTCAGGTAATTATTGAGCCGCTGATCCTTAAAACACTGTTTTTTTTTCCGGTTGACAGGCTGTTTTCATTGCCGTCCCTTGACACAATCAGTTATACCATTCGGCGTGTTACAAAGGAGAATCGCTGATCTAACAACCCCCTGGCCATCCCAATGACTCCCTCTCTCTGGTTGGTTCCTGTAGAACAGCCCCAGTACGTCCCCGGGCCAGTCTCCCGCCCCGGTGCACCACCTCACCTCCATGAAGAACCTCCGCTCGGCTGGCATCGCTCCCATCCCCATCATGGCCCAGTTCCCCAGGCCCTTCGGGCCGGGGCCGGCGGGGGACGTCAGGTACCCTCTTCTGGGTCCGCCTCTCCAGTACAACCCCCCCGTCCGGCCTCCGCTCCTCCACGGAACGCACCACATGATCCCTAACCAGCAGCCGGTGAGTCCTTGAGGTGCCGACGGGATGGGCCTTGGGTCCTCCGGCCTCGGGGCCTCGGGTCCTCCTGGCCGCTCAAAACAGATGTCGCCATTCCGGTGAGTTGCATGAAGAATCAGCCCATCTAAGTCCAGCCTGTCTGGTTCTCCTAGGGCCCAATGGGGATCCGGCATCATGGAGGAAGAGGAGGGAGGAGGCCGACGCCCAGGAAGGCCTTATCCACAGATCTCAGTGTAGGTGAGCCAGGTAATCCCAAAGGGAGACCGCTCTAGAGTTGCCCGCCTTATTAGCTGAGCTCATTTTAGGATTTTTGACTCTGTGACCTTTGTCATTGGTTTGGTTATGTTACCTCAGGTTTAGTTAAGATTGTGCTTATTAATGGTCCAGAGCTGAGATTTTGATTTGACCCATCAGGGCATAAATCATCAATTTTATTCTTGTACATTTTAAAGAAATAAAATGTTTGCTTTACATCTTGATTTTCACACAATATGGTTAAAAGGCTCTTTGGAAACCTGTTTTGCACCTGATTAACACTACGGTTGATCTTGTGGAGTGTGTGTGAGTGGGTTAGCCTCTCTACCCCCTCTGGGCTTCACTAGGGTCCGCTGATTCTGGACGGGCTTCAGGTTTTCTGGGTGGGTGTTGATGATTTATTCAGCCATTTTGATTCGGTTTAGTCGGTTAGCCTAACCCCTTGTCATGTTTCTTTCTCTGCTGTTAACACTGTGATCTTTGTAAAAAAAAAAAAAAGATGTATAGATATAAGATATGTATATATTTTATAGTATCATGTTTCAAAGTTAGTTTGGGTGCTCTGTCAACAGATCCCTGAGGAACTTGAGTTACTAAAGTAAAGCAAATGGTTTTTTTCATGTAAAATTTTATGAACAGCCTGCTATTTTGGTGGTAAAATTCCCGTTATAAAGCGCTTGCAATGCGTAAGATACAACTGGAGGGTATTTGTTAAAGCAAGCAGAAATATTTATAGACCTGGCAGAATTCATACGGTATGCACTGACCTGGTGTCAGGGAAATGCTGATTCTCAGGTTGAATTGGATTGCACGCAGCAGGATCTTGTTTTCGAAAAAACGCATTGCCTTTTAAGGTTCTTTGGGCCACCATTCCAACACCACCATGTGACACTCGCCGATCTCTAATTGGAATGTCATTATTCTGAAAGTCCATTCTCAACTGTAGCCGTTTAAATGAAGGCTGAACCCCGTTCTTTTCCCTGCAGTGAATGGTCGCGTCCTGGAGGTACTGGACCTACCAGAGGGTATCAGCCGGGCGGAGGCTGACTCTCTTCTGGTTGAACTGTGCAAAAGGGGGGCTTCCATCAAGTGGCTGTCTGAGCCCCAACGGAAACGGCAGCCGGGGAACCGCTGTGGTGGAGACGGTACTAACAGTGACACGAACCCTGACGCTACTTCCTGTTCCCAACCGCCCTGTAGTAACCACGGCGACCTAGCCTCCACCTACACCATCCTGGCCGTGTTCCCCTCCAGGTGCGCGGCCCAGAGCGCCCTGCTCCGACACGGCGAGCCCAGTTCCAGTCCCGTCCTGACCGCCGCCACAGCGTTCACACTGCGAACCAGCAAGAGACACACGGACGACTTCCAGCACCTGGAGAGGACCAGTTCTCAATAGCAGGGAGGGGGGAGGGGAAACCCTCCATGGTCCTTGGCACGGCCCCGTCAACCACCCCGCTGCCACCAACTCACCCATCGGATCCCCCAGACCTCCGCCAGTGACGCTGGTCTTCAGTGACCCCCAGGGCAATGTTGACGTTATCTGAACGGTTTGGGTTTTTTCACTTGAGGTTTTTTTTGGGGGGAAGGGTTTCATGTCCTCCGGTTTCTGAGATGAAAATGCAGCTGTTAAAGAGAGATCCAACAAAACGCAATGTCGAAACACACACATACACCGAAGGAAAAAACAAAACACAAGAATGAAGTTCCAAATGTTTGGTGTTATTTTCTTTGCAGACGGCTTAATTTGGCTTTAAGATCGAAGAGAGCATGGTTTTGTTTTTTGTTTAGATTTTTTTTCTGAAGCTATGGTAAGAACAATCTAAGTGGGTTTTACTCATTACAAGAGGAGAATATACCAAGTGTGTCTGCCATTGGAGAATTGTCTCTCCAGGACTGATTCTGAGGTCTGCGATGGGTAGAATTCAAGTTTCCCATTGATATCAATGCTTGATGTACAGTACATGCATGCCAAAATTGTGCAGGCATATGAAACTCGAGGGAAGCATTGCCCTGTAGAGTCAAGTCTCATGTTGATCAGTTAGTGTGAACATCAGATTTTATGGCGTATTTTAGAACTAAACTGGCAAATGGGACCCCGTTACCTTTAGTGCACTAGGTTTTACCAGATCCATATTGACATGGTCAAAGTTGGTGCACTACTTGGGGATTAGGGTGCTGTTTGAGAGTCAACCCAACAGGATAGTTTTCTTTTCGTGCCTTCTAACTCTGGTGTCTGTCACTCTTCCACACACAAGACAAGACTCCTCTTCCGTGCCACCTGTATGCTCTGACCCTTTCATTCACATCCAGACATCACCGAGATGGTAGCTAAATCATTATCCTGTCACTTTTCTACACGGTGAATGTTATCTTTGCACTGGCACAAGGGAAAAATGTTTGTTCGCTTTTGTTTGTGGGGGGGGTTATGCTTTTTGGTTTTTCTAAGTTAAAATATAAGATGAGAAGCGTGGCTCTTTCTCATTGATAGTATATTCTATTATAAAATGAATGTCCCCCTCCCCCAAGCCTCTCCTAACCCTCTGGACGGTCAACCCCCATTCCCTGTTCCTTCCACAACATGGCCAGGCCAAATTCCTTTCATATTTAAATCGTGTTTTTGTTTGTTTATTTCCTATCAGAAGGGTCACTGGATAAAGTGCACATCATTCTCTGACACACACACACACACACACACACCCTCCCCTGCCCTGAAAGATTTCTATTTAAGATTTGTGGATTCATGAGAAATGTACAGTCTGCTGGTGCAAGTTTGTTTTTATTTCTGTTTGAAACCAATAAATGTTTACACCAAACAATACAATACCAAGCACGTTTCTCATTTTCTTCAAAAATAACCACACTGGTGTGGCTGGTCTTACATTTTAGTCATTTAGCCGACTTACAATAAGGGCACTCCTCTTAAGGTGTCTTAGAAAAGCAACATCTGACAGTCATAATAAGTACGCTTTTCTTCATCCAAGTCGTTCGTTGGCAAGATAAATCAAACCTAAGTGGTTTCTTAAGTTAATTAAGCAGCATTGATGTTTGCAAAGAATAACAGGTTCTGGTTGAATGTCAGGCCAAGGTTCTTTGCGCTCAGTGAGGGGACCACTGTGGAGTGGTCAACTGTGATTGGACAGATCTGGGAGTGGGCACGGATCAATGAGAAGAATAGTCCAGTGTCGTCGCCGTAGCAGTAATAGGAGTAAAGTGGAGTGTGCCGAGGACTGATCCCTGGGGTACACCAGAAGTGATGGCGCCTGGCGCAAACCCACTCCATGCAACCTGATAGGAGCGGCCTCCCAGGTACAATGCAGAGCAAGAGAACCCTGCCTCAGGAGTGTAAAGACGAGGGTCTGGTGGTTCAGTGTCAAAGGCAGCGATAAGAACAGAGTAAAAAGAGTTTGTATGTCGGACGCAAAGACATCACTAGATGTAGGAATTCTGAAGGGAAGGAGATAAGATTTGCTCCTCTTTCACCGAAATGTCAGTTAACTACCTTATTCTTTGACTTTTTCTCTTCCCTTCTGAAAAGAAAAGAATAAGGTACTTAACTGACATTTGGGTGAAAGAGGAGCAAATCTTATCAACCTTCATTTTTAAATGGTTGGCACGTTCGTCTACGGAATACGATAGAAGGTGGAACACAGGGAGGACTTAGAAAAGAGGAAGAGGTGGTGAAGAATTTCCTGGGTTGAGAAACAAATGCTTGAAATTTAGAGCAATATAATTAGGCATTAGCAGCAGAAACGGAGGAAGGGAAGGTACTGAAAGGAAGACTGGTCCTCTGGAGGTTTTTTCTTCCACTTTTGCTTGGCTGCCCGCAGCCCTGTTGTTAGCTCTTAGGCAATCGGCCATGGAGCAGAAGGGAAAGCCGGGCTGGCTGAGAGGACAAGGGACAGAGGTAGTTGAGAGAGGTTAAAAGAGAGGAGAAGAGGGTTGAGAGGGGAAGTGGAAAGATATAGAATCTCTTTACCAGATGTTCTCAGGGTTTGAGAGAACACAGTATGATGAAGAAAGGGTGGCAGGGGTACAATGATTTCTGGGGTGAGCCATGTTTTTGTCAGGGCCAAAAAGTCAAGTGATTGAAGGGCAGCCAGAGGCTGTTTTGGTTATTGCCATTGATTTATTTGATTTAAGATGTAAATAAACATATGATGTGGAGCTTTATTCTCACCTGATTGATTTCGTCCTACACAAAATGACACAATTGTGAAATATAATGTACGATATTGTGGTTGTGATCCTGCAAAGAGCTTCTAACCTTGAAGCAATAAGGCTGGAGGGGGTGTGCTACACAGCCAAGATACTAAGGCGAGAAACGATCAATACGTAGGTAATGATATATGGTCTCATGTTGCACGGCTTTCGGCATACGGGATCACGCTTTTTATAATTGCCAATAAGTATATTTTTGTAATAAATTGAAATTTCATATTTAGGCGACAGCGCCACCTCGGGGACTTGAGATATGGTCACGTTTTTAACATCTGAATTCGGCACAGGTCTAGGACCTACATTACCACCGAAAATCCACGTATCTGAAAAAGCGTTTTACTCCGAGACCTACAGATTCAAACTGATGCACAGGGAATGCGTTTGTTTTTTAAATGGTACGATAAATTCCCCAAAAAACAGACTTTTTTAGCTGAATTTTGTTTGGTACACCGAAGCTGTAAAATATACTTAATGTTACGCAATCCCGGTTTTCAGTATAATTTTCACTAGTAATTTAACACTAGAAAAAGCTGAAGCAGAACAAGGCTTAAGGTGTTCGTGAAACTGGGCGTTGAGATCGACACCTGGAGACCTGCAGCAAAGACTGAGCATGTTTCTGTCCCAGCCCAACATTGCGATAACCTTTTTTTTTACTGTGGTTAATGGCAAACCCTGCCCCCTGCTGGACATGTAATGGAGAACCCTACATATTGATGTTTTTAAATATAGGCCTTTGGTTTTTTGTAGATGCAAGTGAAAGTGCTAAAAAAGGGCTTGGGCATAACACATAGTTCCCTCAGGAAATTCACCCACAATGTGAGTTTAGCAAAGTTTAGCAAAGCCAGCAATGATAGAGTATGATAGAGACTGGCGCGTATTACCAACTGACTACTGTATTCCTGCTGTAGGTCTTCTATGTGAGTCGATTGGCCCTGTCCAGTCATGAGACGGTAACGACCGCCTGGGTAGAGAGGCCCTTCCCTCAAGACTCCGACTGAGGACCCGTCTGGACGGGCCAATGCCAGTCGCAGTCACACCGTCGTCAGATCCGCTGATAGACAAAATGAGTCCAAGGTCAGGATCACCAGAAGCATCCAGTCTTTTGTTAGGGGACACGGTGAATTCACTTTAATAGGACTGATGAAGAGGATATTTACTTTCGTTAAGTCGTTGGGAAAGACGGCCTTAAGGGCTCTGATGAGTCATTTCAAATGACATGAACCAAAGAAACATATTTTTTGCCTCTGTAAAGCTTTCAAAGGGTGTATTTGTGACAACTGAATAATGCTATATTGGTGCAATCCGATCACACCAGGGGGCGCCCTTGTACACCACTAATTATTTGGTCCTTGAAATAAGTAAGTTAAAAATGGCGTCTGTAATAGAAGCACTCGTTTGATTTGGCTGTTAACACAACACTAGACTCTTTATGATGATGATGGCCATATCTAGCAAACTGTCCTTTTCTCTTCTTTCATCCTCACTCACTTTGCTTATCACATTTCTATTGACAGTTTGTTTCTGATGGAAGTGTTCATTAATTTCCAAATAAAGCCTCCCCCTAACTACTGCTGGGGGGGAGGGGGGGGCATAGACATTTCAACACGATGGTCATGTCAACCAAGTACACCTTTAAAAATTATCATAACTTGTGAAATCCCTTCGTCCTGTAGTTAATGTAGGCCACATAGGGGAGGTTGAATACACAATAAGGAATAATGGGCTTCTTGCCAATTTGGCTGCAGCGCAAAGACGTGATGTATGTCTATGTATGTGTGTCCTCTAAACTAAAGAAATGAAGCAGGGAATTATTATTTCTAAGGAAAAGCAGGCCATGTTATTTACTGAACCTGTTGTATAGATCATTTAATTCTCTGTAGGTGGCAGTAGTACCCCTCTTTTGGTCTCCATTAACCGTATCTACCTGTAATTCTGTGCAGTTAACACACGCCTAATTTGCCATGTGACTAAGAACACATTCCAGGAAATAACCAGCAGAGCGGTCAGGGTAAATTGCCTTGCTCAGGGGCAAAACAACAGATGGGGGTTCCATCTAGCAACTTTGGTGTTTGGTCAGGCGCTGTAACCGCTAGTTAACCAAAGCCGACAGTTAGTGTCATAAATAGCGTTGCAAAATCTCATGAACATTTAATACATTTCTGGGGGGTGATTTTCAGTAGAGGGTTTGTAAGGTTCTGGTTGCAATGCTTATTCCCACCTGATTCTTAGGCTTTAACTTGTCATTTGTGTCACATTGTTGTATGTCATCATGTGACCAAGGGGTCATAATGACAGGGGTGTCATTAATGACCGTGGGCCGGCTCCTCCTCCAGCCCTAAATCCTGCCATCACCCCTGGTCTGGGTTTTGCAGGGTGCTATAGTAGAGGTCAGGACAGTCTGGGACTATTTAGGGTGATTGAGGACTTCCCCTTGGCCAAACACAGGTGCACAGGGAAGCAGTCTGAGGGATTGTGTGGAATATGTGTGTATATATATTAGTATGGAAACATTGGACAGCTCATTGCCAAGCTATTTTCTAAGCGTCTTCCAATCATTTTGGGAAGAAATGTGACTGAAATATGATGTGTTTGTCTGCTATAAATGGGGCGTGGAATTGGGGCTACGTGGGGTTATGGGAGCCCTGTGTAGATCCTTACCCAGGAGAACAGCGTGTGTTTGGGGGGCTGTGAAGCGTGGACGGAGACAATTTATCTATTTACTTGGGGTGAAGATACATTAATGTGTTAGTGACCCTGATTTCTTACGTCGATGCACTGGATGCTCCATTTTAAACGAGCAGTTAATAAAAGACAACAGGCAAACCAAAATATGTATCAGAGCTGCCAAACAGGCTTAATATTAATGTTTATGTTTTAAAAACAAAAAACATTCTTCTTATTTGACCACGCTAGTCTTACATGATCAGAGCAAATTCTCAATTAGCCTACTTTAATGCAAAACTATTAGCTAACAGACAGCAGTGGCTCCATTCCGTATCATCATGAGTCCAGTGCCACTTTAACACTCCCCTGAATGCACACGCCTTGTTCTACGCCTCATGACGAGCGCTGCGTGTGACCAGAATGGCAAGGAGTTGAATCCTTGCAGGCCTCAGGCCTAAAGCAGTGTTTTCATAATGTTTCATCGAATTTCTCAAGAAGCAACTCATAACACCAAAGTGTCCTGGTTTGTGCGTTTGTGTTTAAGCAAGCAAACATTGATATTCCGGGACTACATGTGTTTCCTTCCCTCCTGAAACATTCCCATCTGTTTCACTTCCTCAACAAGATGGGGGGGGGAAACCCTTTATTAAACCCTTTATTAAAGTTCTTGATGTGTTGGTAGTCCTCAGAAGCGTAGACATAGCTTGGTGCAGATGTGGCCACACAAGAATGTGGCTGGTTTCCCTGTAGGTTCTCAGCTAGAGGTGGCCCAGCAGCAATGTCTCCAGCATACGGACCCCACATGGAAAACTCATGGGGGGAAAAGTTCTGGGTTGTGGAATTTTTTTGAAAAAAAAAAACACTGAACAAGCATCTATGTAAGTCAACGCATGTGGCTTTAAGTGAATCAACCTGGGGCATTGACATGTAGAACTGGCATTATAACATTGGTCCCGACGTTGTACACAGTTGGTTTTATCTTTTTATTCTTGTTGTTATTCCGCTATGTATATGTGTGTTAACGCACCTGACTCTATTTGCCTAATATATACCCGGTTGTATTATGATTGTGATGTTTGACCTCTTGACCCCCAGTGACCTGATCCTGGGACACCCTGGTAGACCCTGGGAGTGTAAATATAGGATCTGTGTGTCATATCCTGGTAACCTGAACGGACATGAAACACTGACAGCTGCACATCCTGTTGTATACCTATGGAAATAGCCACATTACTCAACAAAGTTGGAATAAACGTGTAAACTTCCTGTAATACGAATCTGTACGGTATGAAAAGTGTATGAATGAAACCTCCTGTGCTCACACAGACTCAGTATAGACTGTATAAAATCACAAAATGATCTTTAAGAAACCATATCATTGTTGTCCCCGTGTTGTCCCACTGTCACAGGACCCCCCCCCCCCACACGCAGGGCTTGTCATGAGGCGTTGAACAAGGCGTGTGCATTCAGGGGAGTGTGAGCTAAAGTGGCACTGGACTCATGATGACGAGGAACAGAGCCGTCGCTGTACGTGAAGTAATAGCCGTAGCGAACACGAAATAACGAGTGTATTACGCCCACCGATCAAACACTGGCAGAGTCTGCGTGGGTTTGGACGGCTAACGCAGCCAGGGTGTGTGAGGAAAACAAACGCCTGTTGACCTTGTTCTGATGAGTTAGTGTGGTCTACCCTTGCGTGCTTTATTATTTGTGCTGCCGTGTTATTTATGGTGGAATACCAAACTAATAAGGCAACCTCACAAGTTTCCGTAAAATAAAAAGCTTTTTTTCTGCTGTCATTCTTCATTTATTTTTCAATTTACCGCTGTTTCTTCCTCAGACTGGTACCCGAGTCAAATGTGAAATTCAAGATTATTTCTAAAACTAGCCCCCTAGGTTTTTTCTGGTTTATTTGCTATTTTGCCATCCGTATTTTTTTTCTCCAAAGGTCACAAAGTCTGTTCACATTCTGCACCATCAACTGTATTCTCACAAATATTAGGTGGAAAAAACGACAATAGGAAGATAAATAAACCATAAACAAATGGGTTTTGGGATCAATACGGCAGGTATTTATTATCCTGGTTTAAATCTCTGGGGGTGCACTGTTTTTATTTCGGTTGGTTTCAAAAGTTTCTATTAAACACAGAAATGAAAACTGACAGACTCACACACTTGAAAATGCAGGAAAAAAAGCGGATATGTGTGTGTTCGTTTTGCGTGTGTCTCCAGACAGGGTGCGACTTCAGCGTGACTGTGTGTGGGGCAATTTATTTGCAAGGATGTTGTGGTTCTCTGTGCCTGAGGGATGAGCCTTTGTGGAGGTCTGTCTTCAGATGCACGAAGTCTTCCAGTGTTTCTCCAGGGACCGAGGTGCTGCTCCCTCCGGATGAGTTCTTCTTTCCTGCAGTTCAGCTCCATCTGCCAGCCCAGGACCGACTGGACTGATTACAGCACGTTTCTGTGCTACTGGCTTGGCTGTGGGTCATGTCTGGTCTAGTTGACGCTTGGGAATACATTTTCCACAAGTATTCAGAGACGTGGGAGGGGTTTATTACTTTCTATACATTTTGGGTTACAAGCGACACCGCAATGCCCGTTCATGAATTCGTTATGAATTAGCGAGCAGCGTCGCATTTCAAAATGTATGCCATTGACTTTCAGGGAAAGAAAATAATCAAATTGCCATTTTTTTAAGCTTAGAATAAAAGGGATTTAGCTTTATTACTTCCTGTTCTTCCTCCGCAGTGATCTGCCCGTCTTTGCAGATGCCATCCTACCTTGTAAAGGGCAGACGTGATGGCACCGTGCCAGGCTGTACAGGGTGTGTGGCACCTGGCCCTCTGTTCAGACCCACTGGAGTCTCTGGGCTTTGGCGTTTGGGTCCGTTCCCTGTTTGCCTTAGTTGTCTTTAGGGGGTTCTGTTTCAAGCCCATTGTTCTTATTTTCTACAGATGCATCTGCACCCAAGGATTTTGTTTCTATGCCGGAACCTGCCTGCTAGGTTCATTTTACATTGTTCACTTTTTGGGTGTATATACATATATATATATATATATATATATACATACATATATATATATATATTGCTTCCAGTTTCCGAGTGTTAGTTGCCTAGCAAACAACCATAACATCTGTATAAGAGGATGTAGGTCCTCCCTCAGAGAAACATCTTTAAAACGTCCTTGTGATAGAGGGCTGGGAACAGGGGAGGATGGGAAGGGACTGATGAGTAATGGTTTCTGACAGAATCTGAAATGAGTCTTTTGATGTTGAATGGCAGCGGTACATAAAGATGTGATCCCGCTGAGGGAAGAAGAGGTGGAGAAAACAACCCAAGAAGGCTCATGTCTCAAGGACTACCGAAGAGTTTGGGCTTTTACACATCCTACACAATTTGGACTGGAGCAGTTCTATGCCGTTGAAATAGAAATAGACAGTGTGCATGAACTGAAAAGTCAAACGCAAAAAAACGTTCTTGCAGCTCCAGTGCAAAATGCCGAAAAACACGATGTTTTGATTAAAATCCCTGACTCTTTAAAAAGTCCCCATGAAACGTCAGCAAAATCATCAAAGGGGTCGCCTTCTTCATAAGGCCCTGCTTCAAAGGCATTCCTGCCATACTACTTTTATTATGTAGCTGGCTGACAGACTGGCTCTCTGCATCTGTACAGCGTTACTGTTTTTATGGCAGTGCTGTAGGCTGAGAGACGAAGAGAGAAGTACCATTTCCCTTGTTCCGAACACACTTTGTGCTGCTGCCATTGAGCTGTGGTCGCCAATTGAACTGGGTTATGAGTGTTAATACAGAATACGTACAGTCTGAGGGATTCCATGGTAACCATTCACATCCATTATGTTCCTCTGGTGTGTGTGTGTGACAGCTCATTGGCTGCACCACGTCGTGAAGACTCCGCCTCCCCCAGCCCTGGACCAGACCTCCCTGCTCGTTGAGCTGAGGGACACAAAAAGAAATCACCCCCTTCCAAATGTAAAAAGCAAATTTTTCTCTCACTCTCCATATACAATTATTTTAATGTGTTCCATGGTCACATGTCACAATGACCGCTGCAACCTTGAGTTATGACGCTTTTGGATGTCAATGTCTCACGTGGATTTTGTGGCCAATTCCATGCCAGCCATTGATACAGGCCAGAAGGTTGAGGGTTTACTGACCACCACCGGCGTCCTCCCACTCTGCCACCACCGTCAGAGCCGGCTGCCATCTAGACCAGGGGTCTCCAAACTGTTCCAAGGAGGGCCGAGTGTCTGCAGGTTTTAGTTTTTTCCTTTAAATTGGTTCCAGGTTCAGACCTAAATAACCAGATGAGGGTAGACCTAACCAATCAGTGACATAATTAATCAATCAAGTACAAGGTGATAGTGAAAACCTGCAGACACTCGGCCCTCCGTGGAACGGTTTGGAGACCCCTGATCTAGACTGTTGATACCATAGTAACAATGACTGTGTGAAGCGTGTGGTTCAATTTCTAAAGGCTGATTGGTTGAGGGCTGCGGCACGTGGGACCATATTACACCTTGTGTATTCTAATCGTGTTGTTCATTGGTTCAGAAAAGCAATATATAATATCTGGAGTTTGTGGTATATTGCGGTGGCCCGGCATTACACAACGCCTTTTGTCAAAGAAAAACTCTTGCCTATTGTATATTGGCCATATACCACACCACCTCCGCATTAATTGCTCAATGAATTAAAGGTTTTCCAAATGGTACTGCAGCAACAGGTTTCTTTGCCAACAAGCAATGTGAGATTTTATGCAATCACCGTCTTTGAGTGCTTCTATGTCATGGTTTGCCTTTCAACGCCTAAATCAAATATCAATCTTGACAGAAAATGATTCACTCCCATACTTTTACCCATAGGATTGGCTTGAAATTCTCTGAATGTCATTAAGACTTTCGATATCTTGTCAAGCACGAAAGTGTAGCCTACGCGTGACCATTGAAGTAGCTTAATCAGAGTGAAATCGACTGTTTGTGTCATTCCTAAAAAAGTCCTAGATTTTTTACTGTAATAATGTTAGGTCATAGATCCAGGAATAGCCATTCGGATCGGAAAAGAAAGACCTGTTCTTTGTTTGGACCGCTCGGAAGCCAACAATACTGTATATATCCACTACTATCAAGCCAGTGTCACGGAAACAAGATACGTGTTCTTTACAACTAGAGTGACGCGACTAAGCTAAACATTCATATTATACCGATTCCTTTCGTCCACAAGTTCCGTCATGCGTTAACGACCTTACGTAAAAAATAAGAAAAGTACTACGTGATTTTGAATATGTGTGTGGCATACAACTAGATTTCAGAGACCAGCTCATCTGTTTGTGGTACTAGATGGTTATCTATGGCTTTGAATGGATATGCTGGAAGCCTGTAGTCAGTTAGGTTTGACATGTAAAGACGTAATGACTAGACTGCTTGGTTGACAGCATACATGCAGAGCACGTCTCCGTTCAAAACGATGTACAGATAAGTGCTGTGGAACACCGTAGGGCATTCGTTACTGTCAGCCTGGTGTATGCTTCACAAATCATCCACGCACACATTTCGCTCTCGTTGCTAACTGCCCCATTTTCTCTTGAGACCTCTCTTATGGGGTTGCACTGTATGTGTGTGCGCGCGTGGCTGAGACTGTGGTGGGTCCGACCACAGTCACAGTCGTAAAAAAACTCCACATCCTTAATGCGCACGACAGCCAATTCTTTGATAGGACCAGGGAGTGACGGAGAGCGCGAGTGCTGGTTTCACGTTTCATTCATTCAACCAACATCACCGCGTGAAATTTGTCTGCAGGCTGCATACCATTTACACGTTTAAATAACCGTGTAGCTGTATTGGGTCAATGACAATTTCTTATACACCTAAATTACACTCAACAGTGTATAGACGTGGAGATTCTAAAAAAAAGAACTAGCATGTGTTTAATGACGCCAAGAGTACCCTGGCATTGTATATTTCCCTGAGCTCAGATGAGACAGTATATCAACGGAGCACCAGTAGTCTACTCGCATTTCTAATCAGTTTCATATACTCCTGACAGGGAGTTGGCAATGTTTAAATGACCTTTCAATTAGTATCAGACACGCACACGCGCAGACACACTCGTTCTATTATTCTACTGGTGTAACCGAGAGATGTTAGAATTGTAATAATAATCATGCAGATTAACTCGGGGAGAAGCTGATAGCCCCAAAAAACAAACAGAACCCACAATTACCCAGATCCCCTTAAACTAAGTAGGTCAACCCCGCACGTTTTAATTAACCCCCAAACCCAATTATTCAACATGCATGGAGTACAGTTCCATATAGCCCAACACTGTGCCAAAAGAACAAAATATACTAAGCAATTAGGAATAACGGGAAGGTTCATGATTGATAGAGGTAATCATGCAGATCTAGGTGCAGCGGGGTTCATCTTCCCCACGGCCGCTGTCTGTGGGACAGGAGCAGCGCCAGGTTAATGGTCTGGCAGAGCTAAATGTCAGGCTCTGTCCTACGGCACGTTTGCTGCTGCCAAGCCTGCCGGAGGAGGAAAAACCGGGAGGGGCCGGGGGAGGGTGGGTGAGACGATAATTGGAAGGAAGAGATGGGGGAGGGTTCCTGGTCAGGGTTGGCCTTGTGACAGAGTCCTCCTCTGTGGCCTTCTGGCTTTTTGGGGGGGAGGGTGGGGGCCTGCTTTGTAGATAAAATAAAGTAGGTTCGATTTGAACCGGAAGCAGCACCTACCTGTAGTGAAGGAAGAAGCTTTTAGTCCCAGTAGACTACCCTAGACCACCCCAGACCACCTGAGACCACCCCAGACCACCTCAGACCACCCCAGACCACCTCAGACCACACCAGACCAACCTGCCGGCATTCTACGCTATAGTGGTTGCCGGCCCAGCTGGGGTCAAATATCATTTTCCTTTCTCCTGCAACAGGACACCTCTCGGCCACCGCCCCTGTGGCATTTGCCCCCTAGATCAGAGGGTCTGAAGAGCCCCGGGGTGGGGAGGGGCACTAAGGGGTCGTGGGAAATGAGTGGAGGTCTCACCCAACATTATGCCCCTTCTGTCTGTGTGCAGGATTCGTCCGACAGGCTAATGTAAAACTATACATGGAGGTTTTTACTTTCTACCTATTTGCTCCATTCACCAGTGAGCTTTCCCTTCTTGTTTTACCTCAGAGGAAACCATCTCAGTTGGAAATTGAATGTTTTTCCTCCCCCTTTTGCTACTCCCCCTAGTTTGCCCTCAAGTCCCTGTTACTCACCGAAGAGAAAATCCCCCAAATGGAACCGATTGTGCGTTGTGTTTTGTGCCAGAGGTAAATGTCAACGATTTCTTGATTGGATGCATGCAGACAGAGATTAGTGTAGTGTGGTACAGAAGAGTGTTAACCCGTGCCAGGGCCGCTGAGGGCAAATGGGCTCAGAGGGTTTGTTAGGTGGAGGCTGGGGTTACGTTTGAGCATGTAGGAGGGGGTAGAGGGTTAGGGGTTGGGTTAGGGCATGTATGGAGGGTAGGTGGAGGCTGGGGTTACGTTTAAGCATGTAGGAGGGGCATGTGGGGGGTGGAGGATGTTGGTAGGGTTACATTTTACCGTGTGTGTGGGGGGGGGGGGGGTAGGATAGTGTGGGGATTACATTTGGGATTACTTTTGGGAATATAGGGAAGCATCTACCCACTGACCTAGTCTCTAAGCCTAATCACCTCAGGACAACTGTCTGAAGGCCGAGCCTTCAGAACAAATAAGACAAAGATATAGAAAATATATAAATAATTATATGGCATAAATTGGCTTTGAGCGTGGCATAGGACCGTTATATGGGTCAACAAACCTTGTTAATCTTGTTAATCCAACACTACCACACCATGCGCACAGAGTGAATGGAATTTTATACATTTCATTTAGCCGAAAATGGAACAAGATTGTATTTAGTGTAAGTGCAAAAAGGCTTACAAGGCTAGTATGAATTTGGATCATAATGTATTTACACTACAAACATAAATTGACTAAACTCTTCAATACAAACGTGGATCCAGAAAAGTTTTTGTAAAAATGTGAGAAATTCAAGGCTATTTTATAGAAAATAGTTTAACTTCATTACGCCTCTTAAAACAAGTAAGGTTAACGCAAAACAAAAATACATTCTTATATAGTTTGATATCGCTTCGATTAGAATGGAATAAATGTGTCTACTTTCCTTCATCCGAGCTTCGGCCAAACAGTGCTGTCCACTGAACAGTGGTTCTGAAAGTCACATAGCTGGATTCAGATTCAGTCGGTGTCCTCTGGGATGGTGTTAAATCTCCCATGTTGTCTGTTTCTATTTGTTTGGTCCGACTTTATCACCAGCAGGAGTTTTAGCCTAAAGCTGTGACTAAGTCAACAGACAGGTGTTCAAAGTAGCGCAGGAATGTGTGATTTACGACATGCTGAACAACGAATGGCATACATCATTTTATGAAACCAATGACGTTGACACCTTCTTACATGCCAAATTTGGCCGCAGTTCAGACAGACCCTGCGGTTGCACACTTTACACAGGATGAGTAGTCTCTTTCGGAGACATTGTGGCACTCGTTTTACAAACATAACTCAGTGTTAGACACGAAGGAAGGCACATTACGGAAGTTGTGTTTTACAGTCGTTTCAACAGCTCTACAGCGGTAATGAACACACTCCCCGGTGAAATGTATCAGGGACAGGCAGCTAAAGGAGTCCGGTCCTAATTGATTCGGTCCGAGACGCTTTCCCGACAAAGAAGATTTCTGGAAATCGAACCGCTGGTGGGTGTTTCGCCATGGGGCAGGATACCTGTGGTAGATTAGCCATACAGACTTGCAGGGATCCCCCCGTGACAGGATCTCCCCTAGAGACTGTCCCTGGCAGGGTGTCCCTCACAGAACCGTCACTGTTCGGGTGTAGATGTTGGGGATAGCGGCCTCTACTTTCTGGGCCAGCTGCCGTGGTGGGAAATAAGAACATTCTGCAGCGGTCCAACAGCTTTGCCGCACGGGGTCCCCCGATGTCCCAGGGCCGTCCTCCCCGCGGGCGTCAACTTCCTGCTTCGACGTTTCTTCATCTGCCCACGGAGTGGCTGAGGCCCGGGGCTGCGGTAAATCTAGCAGTGATTAGCGGTGGGCGAGGAACTCCTAGGGTCTCCTAGGGTCTTGAGCTGTGCCGAGTTCTCTGGCTCAGAGGGGTCAACAGCCGGCTAGCGTCATAGTGGGAAGATCCATCGTTCCCTGGTAGTCTGAGTTACATGTACGCTTTGTTATACAGGGGCTAAGATCTCAGACTTATGCAGATGTTTTTGGGCTGATGATAGCAACAGGAATTTGCAATCTTAACACATTTGGGTCAAATGTTCAGGTTTATTATGCTTTTGCACTTGTTTGATTTAAAGTTCAAAGACAAATAGCTGTAACACATTGTTGGGACACATTCTGTGTGTCAATTACAGACCTGGTTTAAATGTTAGTATTGTCGTGACATGTTTTATGTGTACTATAAAAGAATGATTAAAGTTAGTATACAGTAATGTCCTACACATATTTACTTTTGTCAAATAAATCTGTTTCTTTAATAATAAAAGGGTTCTAAAATATAAATCCATACCTCCAAAAATGGTTTCTTGAAGAACCTTTTTATCTTTTAGAGCAGGGGTGGGGAAACTAGGGCTGAAGGGCTAGGGCCCCAGGGCTGAATATGGTCCGCGAGGCAGGTCCATCCGGTTCGCGGAAGGTAATTACATTTTTTGAGGGGAATTGAAAAACAACTCACCAACAACTTACACATCTGAGTCAGAATTACAATTATTTACACATTATAAGGGATCTACGGTATATGTATGTTTTAACTTTTGCAATTTTCTGGCCGGAAAATCATTCATGATTAACAAATTACAAAAACAAATGTGGCCCTCAATTTAATTTCAAAATCCCGATGTGGCCCCCGAGCCAAAAAGTTTTCCCTCCCCTGTTTTAGAGTGTAGACTAGATCGGCCTGCATAATAAAGTGATGGATCGGATAACTTATTTGTGAGTGTGTTATTTGGGGTGTAGTCTCTATCAGAATCTGCTTTATTACCTAGTAGGTTTACACATACAATGAATTTGCTTTAGTACTATGGTGCATCTCAGAAAACACAGTGGTATACTACCTTTAAAGTACTTCCCTTGTATGTCTTGGTTATTACTTTGGATTTTAGATTCAGTCTATGCGTTTGAACATTGGTAACTGGTAAACTATGCTGCAAGACGATACATCGTTTAATAAACAAGTTTATTCTGATTACACTTTTTTAAATTGAATCCTACGGAGGGCGCCATCACACCCTGAGTGCTCGATCATCCACCTACTCTGACCTACTCCCTCATTTTTAGCACGTGAAGAAAGGGGAGGGGAGGGACATCAGCGTCTCGCGAAATGAGTGACAACCTCATTGGCTCGTCAGTTTCGGTATAAATAACAGCAAGCGTCTAGTTCCGGACAGGTTATAGTAGACACTTTACTGGGGACACACGATAACGGGATTTATTACGCTCCGCGATCATTCTGCCTTCAACACTTTTCGACCAATCGCCTTTTTCCCCGTGCAATCTCTACCTACAAGTTGGAGCTCTGTATATCGGACTGTCCAAAAACTTAAATCAATGAAGGAGAGAATATCTGGTCAGAAAGTATCTCTTCAATCCGGAATGGATCCCAGCCAGAGTGTTAAGTGTAAAATAGTTGTAGTAGGGGACAGTCAATGCGGGAAGACTGCTTTACTGCACGTCTTTGCAAAGGACATCTTTCCAGAGGTGAGTTTAGTTATGGATGTGTGACTATAAAACAAATAATAATTACAAAACATTATGAAGACCACTTATCTATTATTAACAGAA